>PITA01002641.1:0-156506 GCA_004023965.1 Spilogale gracilis | reverse complement strand
TTTAGCCCTGGAAACAACTCACGAATTATGTGGTATTATATTCTCATTTTATAATGAAGCCTTAAAAAACGCTGTAGGGGCGCCTGGGTGGCGCAGTTGGTTAAGTGACTGCCTTTGGCTCAGGTCATGATCCCGGAGACCTGGGATCGAGTCCCATATCGGGCTCCCTGCTCAGTAGGAAGCCTGCTTCTCCCTCTCTCACTCCCCCTGCTTGTGTTCCCTCTCTGGCTGTGTTTCTCTCTGTCAAATAAATAAAATCTTTAAAAAAAAAAAAAAAAAAGGATGCTGTAAACTAGAAGAATCACCCAGCAAATCATATTCCCAGCCAGAATTCCAAAGCATGTCCATCTCTCTTCGAGAGTGGGGAAAGAAAGAATAAGGTGAAGGGGAGGAGGGTGTATCTGAACTGAAGGGCTTTTAAGTTTTCTTCTTCAGCTGCTCCACTGGAGGGCTGTTGAGAAAATTATCCAAATCTTGTTAATGAGCAATTGAGTGCTTGAGTTTCTCTGAGGGAAGAGAGTGAAAACAAAAGCTCTGCTTGGGGCCAGCAGCCACTAGCTGTGATCACTACTTCAGCTGCTACCACCAAGGGGCTCACACTCAAATAATTAACTCAATTGCCTCCTCTCAGGGGTGAAGTGGGACTAATAAAACTTAACTACCTAACTGTAGGGAAAGGATTCGGTCCTATTGATGGAGTGCTTTTAAGACCATCTGGCGCAGAGTGGTGTCACCACAGACTGTAGTGGGTGAGTACCGGCTGGGCCCAGGGAGAGCCTCAAGGGCACTGAAAGAGCCCATCAGAGCCTTGATGTTGGTTCAACAGACATGGATTGGAGTCCAAGATCCACCACTAATAAACATTGAGATATTGGGTGCAGCTTTCAACCTCTTTGAGTCTTGGTTCCTTCTTTGTAAAATAGAACTAACAGAATTTATATACCATCAGAGGTGTAGGTAGATATAAAAGAAAGATCTTGATAAAGGGCCCTGCACACAGTAGGTACTCAGCAAAGTTGAGGTTTCTTTCCCTAAAGCAGTTCTCTTCAAGGAAGGAAAATGAGAATGGGAAGGAAAGAGAAATGTAGTCCCCGATAGACAGAAAAACTCATTTGCATCCCCTCTTTAGGGAAATGAACAGTTTCCCTGCTCTAAGACTTGTGGACTGGAATAAGCAGATCATTCTTACTGATGGTATGGGTTTAAATGGTTTCATCTGGTCGGTCTTTTCCTTCTCACTGCCCCACTACTACAGAAATTTCTCTCTTTTTTTCTCACCATAGTCCCCCTTTATTGAGCATCTATATTATGCTTAATGCCTTCCAGACTTATCTCATTTCACAACAATAATAAATGAGTTACTTCATTTTCTCCCCGCCAACCTAGCAGAGTAACTTCAATGGTTATCTCCAGTTTACAGTGTGGAAAATAAAGGGCAGAGAAGTAAAGAAGTAAGCCTAGAGTCATGGAGAATATCAGTAATATGAGGGAGAGTTAGATTCCTCACACAGGTCTGTCTGATTCCAATGTGCTTTTAGCATGATTGGGGACTAGAACCCTTTCTTAGAATATCCTGCAAGCATCCAGCTGACCAGGCTGAGCAGCTAGTCTCTTCAGGAGTTCAGTCACTCCTTTGTGAAGTGTGATGCCCTACCATGCTCAACCCTTCAGAAGCAGGTTCAGAGCTTCATTTAGAAATCACTGGTTACCTTTCTCAAAACCTTGGTAAGTTTGCCTGATGAATAAGACTGCACTGACATTGCCATGCTGAGTGCTAGCTCATCTCCCCTCGCTCAGGCTACCTCTGCTCCCTTACCTTGTTGATGTATGGCCATTTCTTTGCTGCAGCACACCTGCCACACAGTAGGTACTTGCTCTGGGCCTCCAGGGTCTATGGCCTGGGCTCTTGCCTGAACCTTTGGCTCAGGTCAGGGCCAAACTCCTCAGTATTGTATTTGAGGCTCTTTGTGAACTCAAGTATTCTCAGATGACTACATTATGGTGCTTTCCCTGCTTTTGCTTATGTGGTCCCCTCTGCTCGAAGGTTCTCCGCATTCTTCTCCATCTGGAATCTCACTCCTTTAAGACTCAAATGCCATTTCAGTGAAGACTTCTCCAATTCTCATTTGTCCACCACCCACCCCTCCCAGCAAATTAAGCACTCTCCCCTAGCTCCTCCCCAGTGTATCTGGAATGTAAAGAGGAGATCAGTCCTGGCACTTACCGTACTGCATTGTCTTCCTATTTTCCATGAGACTGTGAGCCCTTGGAAGTAATAGGAGAACTCAACTTAATTAATACCTAGCACAGCCAGTGCCCAAACACTAGCACTTATGATTCTAGTCACATCATCTCTTGGAAATGCTATCTCCAATCTTCCCATCTTAATTAAGGCTCCTCCAACACCTCATGCTTCACCATCACAGTACCTCGCAAGATTGTCAGCTTTTAGATAGACCCTGGGGTTAAAATCTGGCTCTCATGTCAAATGCTGAAGATCAGGACTTTGCTTAGTAATTTGTTAGCTATGGGACTTTGGACACATTGCCTCATTTCTCTAAGCTCCTGTTTCCTCATCTATTAAGTGAGGCTAATTACACAGGGCCTGGTAGGAATATCTCCAAGATTAAGGAATATCTGTAACATGCTTAGCACAGTGTCTGCCACAGGGAATGCATCCAAGGTGGCTATGGGTTTACACTTGTTGCTACCTCTAGAATGTTTATGACACAGAAAGAGGACCATGTTTTTGCCTTGCTTGCTGTTGATTTTCCAAGGCTTAGCACTACCTGACACAGAACAGAATCAATAAACATTAATAGATTGCATGATGAGTAAGAAGAGAGACATGGTTCTCAGGAGCCTCTTCTATAACAGGGATGCCTCCCTCACTGAGGGCCAGTAGCCAAGTTCTAGAACTCTGATCAGCCCATCTGTACCTGACCTCTCACTCTGCCTCTCAGCAGAGTGCCCCATGGCCAGTTGTTAATCTAAGTCTTTGATTCCTTATCTGTATAAATGGATAATGACTACCTCTTAGAGTTTTGTGCAAATAATAATATTAAAATAATATTATATCATTATTACACAATGATATTAATGTAACAGGCTTGAAATATGACTGGCATGCAATTATTGTTAATGAGTATTAACTCTACATCTGATAATTCTGTTTCATATCAGACAGTAAGGTAATTATTTCTCTCATTCTACCCTCATCAAATTGTGAGTTCCTTGAGGGTAGAAAAATCAGTATCTGCCTCATCCGTAGGTACCCTGTACCTAGCACAGATGAGATATGCCAGTAAATTTATCTTGAAAACATTATGTTTTTCAATGTATAACTTCAGTGATCTTCCAGGTGACTGGGGAAGGCATTATTACCTTCTATTTAAAGATAGACACATTTCTATTGCCCTGAAGCACAAAGTGAAGTACACTGCCAAGATCCCACCATTACTTTAGTAGCCTAACCAACTTGTTGAGATCTGATGAGCCACGATCAGGCTTCAGATAATTTCTTTCTCTCTCCAGTCACAGGAAGGGGAGAGAAATCCAAGGCTGACAGTGTGCTCACACATGAGCAAGCACACCCAACATGCCCTATTGGGGAAGTGTTCTAGAGGTTGCATAGTGTGGGGGCCATTTCACCTGGAAAGTATATCAAGATTCATCTACTTGTCCCTGCCCTCCCACTTCAGCTGTGAGTCCCAACAAAAACCAAGGTAGATCCAAGTTCCAGCAGGCAGCTCCTTCCCCCTCATCTTCCCTCATGTGGACCCATCCCCCACAGGTGGAAATCAGTTGACTAAAACTCCTTTCTCTGCAGGTCTTGGCTCTCTTTGGGCCTCAGACTAACTTCCAAGAATAGGCACTGGTGAACTTCCTTTGCCCTGTGTCTCCCTGACCAGAGAACGGTTCAAATCAATTCAATTCTACCAATATCTACTGAATAATCATAAGTCACATTTATTTGGTGCTTCACCATTTAAAAATAATCTTCATGTTCATTTTCATTCCAATTCTAGGAACCAGGTGCCGGAGCTGTGGAGGTTGAGTAAGACATGGCCTTATGTGCAAAACACTTAAAATCTCGAGGGGAAAACAGAACTGTGCAACTCTCTTAATACTATAGCAATCCTACTAACTCTGACAGCCACCATTTATTGTTAAGTTACCATATACCTACCGAAAAATGTCCAAACTCATTTCAGTTTTACCATACTCCATGAAATAAGTATTGTCAGGTGGAGGGATGGGAGAGCCTGGTGGTGGGTACTGGGGACACCTAAAGCGTGGAGCACTGGGTGTGGGGAATGGGGGATGAATCTTGGAACACTGGAAAAAAAATTTAGTAACAATAAAAAAAAAGAAATAAGTATTGTCAAATATAAATATGAACACCATCATAACTGTAAATACAAAAACCAAAAACAACAAAAACAAACAAACAAAAAACAAAGCTGAGTTTATTGCTTGCCAGGCAGAGGAAAGTGATATACTCAAAACATGACTTTAGCTGGTTTCCCAGAGCAAAAATCGAAAGGGCTATGTGATATGGTAAAAAAAAGTAAGTCCACTCCATTAGGTGGGACCCTGAGTGCAAGTCTCTAGTTGGTTCATGAGCTGGATTATTGGATTATACATTCTTACTTTGTCATTTCAATGGTGTGGGTCACAAATCCTGGGCACAGTTCTCAGTGAGGTCTGAGGTAGATTCCACCAAGTCCCTGCTGGGCCCAGAGTCACATGGCAGGTAAATATGTGTGTGTGTAACCCTCAGCTTGCCAGTGTTTTTCAATGGTTTGTTTTTATCTCCATTTGGTAGAAAGGGAGACTGAAGCTCAGACACTAAATCAAATTTCCAAGGTCTCCAAATTAGTAGAAAAAATAGGAGTTAAACTGAGATATCCATCCCAAATATATCACTCATTCACTCAGGATTTAATTAAAGTTATGTACCATGGAAACAAAGAAAAAGGAGTAGTGAATTCTGATTAAGATGAGGAGGTCTCAGGGCGCCTGGGTGGCTCAGCCATTAAGTGTCTGCCTTCAGCTCAGGTCATGATCCTGGAGCCCTGGCATCAGGCTCCTTGTTTGGGGGGAAGCCTGCTTCTCCCTCTCTCACTCCCCCTGCTTGTGTTCCCTCTCTAGCTGTGTTTCTCTCTGTCAAATAAATAAATAAAATCTTAAAAAAAAAAAAAAAGAAGAAGAAGAGAAGATCTCACAAAGGAAGTAGCATTTGAGATGAGACTTGGGGCATGAGGAGAATTTCCCCGAGTGGGGAAACTGGAAAGGACACACCATACAGAGAGTAAGCAGCAGGCTCTTTGGGGAAAGAATGGTGTGGTCATTTGTGGTCATGGGTGTGGTCATGGGACCTGGTGATGTCTTGGTCTTTCTCTATTGAAATAGGAAAAGGTTGAACTCAATCATAACAATCATAATTAATAAGGGTATAATCCTGGAGTTGGCAATGTGTTTCCATATCCAAGATTATATTTGATCTCAGCAACACTTGTCTTTGCCATTGTCTTGCAGAGGAGGACACTGAGACTCTCCAGCTGGAGAAATTTGCATATTGTCACTCAGAAAATGGTAGAGCTAGAAATTGGTCTCCAAATTCCAATACCCATGCTGCCCTTCCTGCTAAACTGTTTTTGAATAGTTGCTCTGAATATGTGCAGCCAACTAGACTTTGGTTCTAGAATCTGGGCTGAATCTGCCATACAAACAGATGTTATTCACCTCCAGATCAAGAAGTCATCTCTCATAGTGTGTGTCTGCCCAGTATTGGTGGGTTCTAGGATCTTCACTCGAGAAGGATGGCCTAGAGGTAGGAAGGAGTAAGCCAGGCTGCTGGTGGGGTCTCACCCACCTGGTCTTGTTGGAAGGAAGTTGAAAACCTCCTTTTCTTCCTCTTCCTTCCCTGGGACCATCTCTCTTCCTTTGAGAAGCTTTTATGGATTCCCATAAGGCAGAGAGGTGGGGCCACTTGGAGCCAGACAATTGTTTGGGGGAAGAAAAAGAAGACACTGTGTGGATCATGTTTCTATAGTCTTGTTTAGTGATCATTGGAAAAATCACTTAATATCTCTGAACCTCAATTTCCTTATCTATAAAACCAATAGGGGAAGAGAGGGGATAATACCTACAGAAAAGAAATATAGTAGAGATTAAGAGCATGGACCCAGACTGCCAGAGTCCAAATATTTCTTCTACCAGCCTTGAGACCTTGGCTGGGATACTTAATCTCATTGTGGCTCAGTTTCCTTTACGTAAAAGAGTGAGAAAATTAGATTACTAGCTCTTAGGGCTATTGTGAGGATTAAATAATTAATACATGTAAAGCACTCAGGACAACCTTTTAAAGGGCTATTCTCAGGACTTAATAAAAATAACAACTAGCTCTTATATTATATTACAGAGTATAAGACCCTTTCAGAGATCCTGTCCTTTGTCTCTCATGGCACCATCTTTTCTTAGGTTAGAATAGAGAATCAGGGAGGCCAGTGATTTTTTTCTAAGATCATAAACCCTGTGAAAGACTGAAAATAGGTGTAGACCCAGGATTTCTCCTTCCTGCAGAGGCAGCAAAGCAGAGCATGGTAGAGGCAGATTTAATCCCTTGGTGAGTTTCTTTCTGTCCCCCTAGCGTCCCCCAGCCCCAAGAATATCTGCTTCATCTAAGACTTTATTTCCAAAACCATAAAATGGGGATGATACAACCTACTATCCCCTGGGGTTATTCTCTTCCCTCCTTCCAATTCCAGGAAAAGGTAGCCTATACTCTTGCTACTCAGAGTGTGGTCCATGGACCAGCAGCCTCGGCATCACCAGGAGCTTGTTAGAAAGGATGAACTTCAGATCCACTGAATTAGAACCTGCATTTTAACAAGACCCCCGGTGATTAGTATGCACATTACAGGTTGAGAAACATTGAGCTAAAGGATGTGAGAGTGTTTCATAAACTGTAAATCAGGTGTGCTATGCTAGCAGTGATCATTAGAGATGAGTAGCAGATGTGCCCATACACACTCAGTATTTCTACTTATGCAGTCCTTCCTTGCTGGCCGCCTGCTCAGGAGGAAGGTGTGTCCAACAAAGTGGTGGAGGAGAGGCATTTACCCAATTTAGTAAGTTGGTTCCTGGGGCACATACTTACATGCAATATAGTTATACTAAAAAATATTTGTTGTTTGCTTGAAATTTAAATTTAACTGGATGTCCTGTATTTTATTTGGCAATCCTATTCTTACACGGATCCAGTGATTTAAATGCTAAGTTCCTGAAGTTTCAGGTATTCATTTAGCTAATAGTGGAAGTAGGTGTTGTGCTCTCATCCAGACCCAAAGGGTGACAGAGAAGGGAACCACATTAACAATTATCCCACTTGATTGAGCACCTACCATTTCCTAACCCTTTTACTTAGACAATTATTGCTTCCCGTCTTGAGCTTTGCAACTCCAAGTATGGTCATGGACCAGCACCATGTCTTCTTAAAAATACAGATTCTCAGGCCGCCTTTGGACCTACAATCACCTGTAGGTGATTCATATATAAGTCTATGTTCAAAAAGTACTGGGTTAGGCAACTCTGGGTAAGGAATAACTAGTCAAAAACTTCTTTAAAAAAGTATATGGACTTAATGTTTTCAGAACAGTTTTAGGTTTTACAGAAAAAATAAACAAGAAGTAGAGTTCCCATATACTTCCTCTTCCCTCTAGTTTCTCATGTTATTAATGTTAAATGGATTAAGCCAAGAGATCATTAGACTCAAGTTGTTCTAATGCTTTAACAGCCTAGAAAAGCAAATCAAAACCTAAACCTACAAATGCCTCTGGCTAAGAAATTAAAACCTAAAGACAATCAGTCACAAAAAGCCAATTAATTAGCCTTTTCCAAGTAGAGGAACCACTAAAGCTATCACCGATGAAATAACTCTCTTTCTTTGCTTCTATATCTTTTCTTTTAAAAATCTTTCCCCTAGCTCTTGTTGTTGGAGCCCTCCCAACTGTTACTGGTTTGGTGCTGTCTTATTGGAATTAATGTTTGTTCAAGAAAATGTGAACATTTTAATGTGCCTCAGTTTATTTTTTAACATCAGAATCTTACATTTATATGGTTCATTTGTTACAACTGATGAACCAATAGTACAATATTTTAAACTCAAGTCCATAGTTTATGTAAGGGCTCACTCTTAATGTATATTCTATGGGTCTTGATGTAGCATAATGTCATGTATTGGCCATTACACATCATACAGAATTGTTTAACTGCCCTGAAATTCCCTGTGTTTCACCTATTCATCTCTCCCTATCTCCCCCCAAATCCCTGGGAAATACTGATATTTTTACTGTCAAATACACGTTTTATTTTCTAGAAAATTAATAAAAATTCTCCCATATGGATGAGAATATTTTTCTAATCATCAAACTGATATAGAGGTTAAGTCGCTTGTCTAGGGTGACCACGCTAATAAATATAGGAGCTAGGTTTTCAAACTGAGCATAACTCCACAATTTCTGTTTTTTTAGTCTGATTAAGTCCTTTCCACCAGGACTTGCACTTCTGTGCTATTGGAGAGATCCAGAGGGCTTGGTGCTTGGTGACTGTTTTCCCCTATGGAAAGTGTGTGTGTGTGTGTGTGTGTGTGTGTGTGTGTGTGTGTGTGTGTGTAGGGGGATAAGGGGCAGGCAGTCAGGGAGGCAGGAAATGTGTGGCCTACTGGGGTTCCCAAGGATTCCCAATAGGTACTTCAGTGGGAGCTATAGGGAATTTCTAGACTGAGCTCCCCACACCAGCTGCTTCCGTACCTCATTCAAATTGGTTATGATTTACAAATGGGAACTTAGAAATGCTAATGACCCTGACTGGGCTTGCTAATTACCCCTTAATCAACTGCTCATGATCATTAGCTGCCAGCCCTGGGTGGCTAATAGGGCTCCAGCTGGCCAAGGTTAAAGGGAAGTCGGTTGTCAAAGTGCCACTGGCCTTGAAAATAGAAAGAGGCCATGGGCTGGGGTGGAAAGTGTCCTCTTTCTATTTTCCTGTTCTGCCTTTGTATCCTGATGGCCCAGTCATGAGGTATTCCAAAGGGAGCAAAGATATCTGAAGGTTGTAAGCAGACAGGCAAAGGCAGGAGTAAGCAGTTAGTGAGCACAGGAGTATCTATAGTTAGAAATGATTGTTGAATGCCAGGTATTGTGTTGAGTGTTTTCTTCCTAACCCTGTGAAGACTGTGGTTTTGGAGGAAGAAAATGGAAGCAAGGAAAAGTGGGTGTATATACATGAAGGTGACTCCAAGGAATAGGCAAGAGAGAAATCGTGAATCATGAATCAGAAACATCCACAGGTTGCTGAGAGGGAATAGGAAGGAAACTGACATTTATGGGGTATGGTCTTAAAATATTTGCTAAACAAGTTATCTAAAATCAAACACGGTCTATGTAAGATATTGTAATAATAACGCCTCCAGGTGCCAGTCCTCCACAATGACCATTGTAAGTAGAGGTTTGCTATACCCGCTTACAGATGTAGAAACAAAGATTCACGGAGGTGAAGGGTCATACCCATGGTCACACCACTAGGAAGCGTGTCTGCTATTTTGTGAAACTTGTGCTTTTTGAAGACAACTTTATTCAGATATAATTGGAATATAAAAATTGTATATATTAAAAGGTGTGCAACTTGATGTTTTGCTATATGTATACATTGTGAAATGATCACCACAATACAGTTAATTATCATATTTATCACCCCTACATAGTTGTCATTTGTATGTGTGTGTGTGTGAGAAAGAGAGAGAGAGATTTAATTTAAGGTTTAAGCTCTTTGCAAATGTTTTTTAAAAATATTTTTATTTATTTATTTGACAGAGAGAGAGATCACAGGTAGGCAGGGAGGCAGGCAGAGAGAGAGGAGAGGAAGCAGGCTCCCCGCTGAACAAAGAGCCTGATGTGGCCTCAATCCCAGGACCCTGAGATCATGACCTGAGCCGAAGGCAGAGGCTTAACCCACTGAGCCACCCAGGCGCCCGCTCTTTGCAAATTTTAAGTACACGCTACAGTATTGTTAACTATCACCTCCATGGTGTATGTGTATCTCCAGAACTTATTCATCTTAGACAACTGATACTTTGACCAACATCACCCCATTTGCTCTTCCCCCTAGCTCCTGGCAACCACCATCCTACTCTCTCTTTCTGTAAATTTTAAAATTTTAGACTCTGCATATAAGATCATGCAGTATTTTTCTTTCTGTATCTTGCATATTTCTGGTTGAATAATGCCCTCCAGCTCTATCCATGTTGTCGCAAACAGTAGAATTTTTTAAGGTTGAATAATATTTCATTGTATATACATGTACATCACATTTTTTTATCCATTCATCCACTGAAGAGCATTTAGGTTGCTTCTATATCTTGACTAGTATCAATAATGCTTCAATGAACATGGATGTACAGATGTCTCTATTTGCTCAATTTTCATTCCTTTGGATATATATCCAGAATTGGGAGTGCTGGATATTTTAAAAATTTTAACCTATTTTTAATTTTTTGAGGAATCTCCATGCTATTTTATATAATGGCTGTACTGACTTAATTTCTATCAACAGTGTACTAGGGTTCCCTTTCTCCATCCTTTCCAATACTTATTATCTCTTGTCTTTTTGATAATAGCCATCCTAGTAGATGTGAGGTAATATCTCACTGAAGTTTTAATTTGTAATTCCCTGATGATTTGTGATGTTGAGCACATATACCAATTGGCCATTTGAATTTCTTTTTTTAAGAAGTGCCTATTTAGGTCTTTTGCCCATTTATAAATCAGCTCTACATTGATGGCTGTGTACCTCATATTATACCTAGGACACATTTAAGTTTCCCAAGAGCGAGGACCACATCTTGTGTGCCTAGGACAATGGTAGGTAAAGTGTAAACTTTGTGAAATCTTGTTGCTTTTCATTCATAGACACTAGTCATGTACAGCTTATTTCTAGGCTGTTTGGATCCTTTGGTTGCATTTTCAAGTTTTGATCTGGAACTGGTGGTAGTCATCTTGAGGGACAAAACCAGGGAAGCTCTGTCCACAGCTAGGCATCCCAACATTTAGAGAAGTGCTGCAGAGCATGGGCTATTGATTACCTGGGTTTGAAACCTGGTCCTACCACTAACACTACACACATGCCCTTGAGAAAGTTACTTGTTTTCATTGTATTTCAGTTTCCTCAACCGTAAATGATAATAACAATGCTTTCCTTACAGGATGTGTATTGAGGTATTCATATAAAGTGCTGTTGTAAACACTGATGCTAATGGAAGAACCCAAACTAAGACAGATGTCTAGTTTTCTGCTTATAAGCTTGCAATGAATATTAGTACTTGCCTTTCATAAATTTTACTTGTTAATGAGGCACCACCCATATCCTCTGTCAATCTCTTCCAAAATAGAATTTATTATTCAGCACATCCTGATATGAAATCTTTATTTTCTATCAACACTACCCATAATTCAGCCTAACCGGCCCCCTTTATTCACTTCACTCCCAAGTATAACACTTGGTTCTTTTGTAGGGCGATTCTTTTTTTTTTTTTTTAAGATTTTTATTTATTTGACAGACAGAAACACAGCCAAAGAGGGAACACAAGCAGCGGAAGTGAGAGAGGGAGAAGCAGGCCTCCCACCAAGCAGGCAGCCTGCTGCGAGGCTTGATCCCGGGACTCCAGGATCATGACCTGAGCCGAGGCAGTCGCTCAACCAACTGAGCCACCCAGGTGCCCCTGTAGGGCGATTCTTATGTGTTCATTTGGATTTTTCAACTGCACTGGATATTTCTCAAAAGCTACATCTTGGTCCTCTGTAATTTTTTTTTTTATCTTGCTCATGGGACCTTGGGACATACACTGGGTTTAATAGCTGTTGCTTTTTTCCTAGCAAAAAGTAAAACCCCCTCATGATATCAGCGAAAGTAGCTATGACAGTTAGCTTTCAGTTGTGGAGAATGTAGTTCTTCTAGTGAGATAAGGAAGACAGGCTAAGTTTTTTCACTTGTTTGTTTGCTTGGTTGAGTATGGCAGAGACTACTATTCACTACTATCATTTTTCTGTTCTTTGGATGTTAGAACTCAACCCCCTTCCAAGTTTTAGCTGGGCACTTATTTGTCTGCCTACATAACAATTATATTTTCTATTCCCCTTGCAGTGAGGTGTGGTCCTGTGGTTAAGTTATGACCAATAACATGTATGTGGAAGTAGTACATGAAGTTTTAAGTCATTTCCTTAAAAGGAAGCTTTTTCCCTTCCATTTTTTTTCTTACCCGTGATTTTCCACATACTAGAATGTGGGCATGGAGAATGGAGATGGTGAGCAGCTTCAACCATGGGATGAGGGCAACACTCTAGGGGGTGACTGAACTCCGAAAAAAAAAAAAAATAGACTGAGTCTTTGAACAACCAGGAAGGACAGAGTCACCATTCTCCCCTGGACTGCCAACCAGCTTATAGTTTTACATAAGAGAGAAATAAACTTTTTACCTTAAGTGACTATATTTGTCCTGGTGAAGCAATTAAAACAATATCCTAACTAGAAACATCTAGTATTAAATGGCTAGTGGGGTTATTCACAGGATGGAAGAAGCAATGTAGTTAGAGTTTTTAGAAATGGCCCTAAAGTCCTGGGCAATCTGGAGATTTTCTATTTCTTCTCAGAACTTCTGTGAAATAGAAGGTTTGGTTCCAAACCCACCTAGCAGTGCTATGACCATGAAGGGACATGTGGTGCCAACCAGAGTCGGAGTCAGCAGTATGAATGCCCAGTGCCATGGCCAGCACTGGGCTCTCCACCAATGGGGCTGCAGAAAACCAAAGATCCTCACAACTAAGCTGGCCACAGAAGCAACAGAGACTACAGAAGCTTGTGCCTGCACTTCTGACTTCCAGAACTCATCGCTGCATCTGATCGACCAAGCCTCAATCCCACCCAGAGCTAAGCCACATGGGAGTCTAGGACATGTTCCTTTTGCTCTCCTGGCCTCCACATCATAGGGCTCGACACCTGAAGGAAATGGATTTTGAATGCTAATCCACTGTATCTGTCAAAGTAGATTTATCCCATCCTGAGAGCATATAGTCATTCAACAGGTATTTTTCTACTGAGCATTTGTTATGTGTCAGGAACTGTACTGAATACTGTGGTCACAGCTGAGTATGACAGTGTTCACCCTCAGAGTTCTTCAGTACAATTTACAACTCAGCATGCTAAGTTCTAGGAGGGAAGCCTGGAGTCCCAGGAGAAGGCAGAGCAAGGCTGCTTTGCCAGGTCTCCTGTGCATATGGGGGCAAAGGGAGCACTACTGAGGGAGGACTTTGGCAGGTGATGCCTGAAGATAGTCCTGAAGGAAACATACGTTCCAACTTTGTGACAGAGAACTTGGGCTCTGGGCTGAGACCATGTTGAATCCCCCACTGCCACCCATTAGCTAAAATCTTGAGTAAGATCTCCTATAGGCTTGAATAAGGCATTGTTTGTCCCCCACCCCCAAATCTATCACACAGAAAGGAGGAAATGTCTTGATCTTCTCAGTCTTCTATAATAAAATACCATAGATTAGGGAGCTTATAAACAACAGATATTTATTCTCACAGTTCTGGAGGCTGGAAGTCTGAGATCAGAGCACTAGCATGTTGGGTGAAGGCCCTCTTCCCTCTTGTGTGTGGTAGACTTCTCTTTGTATCCTCATATGACAGAAGAGCTCTGTGGAGTCTCTTACAACAGCACTAATCTCATTCACGAGGATTGCACGTTCAAGACCTAGGCTCCTCCCAGAGCACCTACCTCTTAGTACCATCACATTGGGCATTAGAATTTTGAAATCACATTTTCAGGGGACACATTCAGACCATAGCAGGAGGTAACTTTTCATTAAATTCCTTATAAAAATTAGTGCTTTATTTTGGACAAAAGGATAGGATATTAACTTGAAGTAATATCCATTAATTTGATGTATGATGCCTTTGAGAAAAGAAGACACTTCCCCAAGATCCCACAACTAGAAATGGGTAGAATCAGCCTGGACATTTTCTTCATAGCTTAACTCTTAGCTACCAACCATATCATTCTTTTTTCCTGCTGGTTTCTCCCTGGTGCTTACTCCCCACACTGCAGTTAATTTCCAGATAGCACTTCTGATGGGTAGGACTTGAGTTTCTTATGGAACTTTTGCCCAGCCTGTAACTTTCACTTCCCCGGGTATCCCCCAAAGTCTCAGGCAAGGACTCCTTGGCTCCAAATATCTGGTCCCTCTGTTGGTTGGAACTAGACTCAGATTTTTCTTGAGTCAGGTATACCCCAGTCTGAGGATGTCTTTAGATAAATAGTTACAGGCAACACTGAGGACTCAGCCTTTCTTCCCCAGATGTGCCAACAGGCTGAGATGATCTGATCTGAAGAAGTGTATATAGAGAGCTGGATTCAAACTCTAAAGAACTGGGTTGGCTAACACGTGCATGAGTGATCAGAGGTGATGCCCTTCTTCATAACACTGTAGCCAGCATTTGACTCACTTCAACACCCATACAAATGGGAACTGATAACTAAAGGGATTCCTGAACATTACTCCTGTCCCTGAATTTCTAAGGATAGATACCCTAATATCACCAGCCCTATTGGTTTTCCCACCTGCTTCCTCAAACCACCTCTTTTCACACACTATTAGAATGTAATGTGGGGCCCAATCCAAGGCTGGTGGACCCAATTCCCAGACCACAGTGCTCTATCTTACTTAGCAATATTGAGCTGTATTGTGAGCCTAATTTTTACTTTCCCTGTTGCCCTGAGATCTAGAATGCATTCACATGTAAAGTATAGAAAAATAAGTAGAGTTTCTAGGAAGACCACAGATGGAAAGACAAACAGAAGGCAGGAAAAGAATCCTTGTCTGGGAGTCTAAAGAAGGGAGTCAAAGTCCTAGTTCTGATGCTGACAAGCTGTGTGAACTTTTGAGGAACATTTCTCCCTACCCCTTCTGTTTCCTCAGCAGTAAAAATCCAAAACTTGGACTAAATCAGGGCTTTTGAAATGTTAATACATAGACATATCACCTGGGAACTTTTAAAATGCAGATTTTGCTTCAGCCAGTCAGGGCTGATCTGAGATTCTGCATTTCCAACAAATACTCAGGTGAAACTCTTGACACTGGGCCATGGACCACAGCTGGAGTTTCAAAAGTTCCTTCCAACTCCTGCAACCTGTATACCTCATACTTTATAGTGACAAGAATAATGTCTCCGATGGTTTTAAGTGTGTAACAAACACATGTTTGTTAACTACACAAATAAACAATACAGGTAGCTAAAAAATTAGAACAATACAGCAATGTAAAAACACAGAATGTGGACGTGCCCTGGTAATACCATCCCCGAGACAGAACCACTGTTAGTGGTGTCTTTAAGCGACATGACCATCCACCAAAAGAGACACTCAGCTTCTCCTGCTCACTGAACCTCCAGGACCTTTTGTGTAAAGGAGTTAAACTTTCTTCTCCAGCTCAAAGTCATTGCAGCACCACAGTGTAATGGGTGGCAGGGTAGTGAGTTTGGGTTTATAAAGTGGAGAACTGGAATTCTTTGTGTTGTATTCTCAGATGGGGATTTGGAGTCTATGAGGACTTCAGAAAGGGATCTTCACAGAGTTAAGGGAAGGAGAATGAAAACACAGAGGGTCAGAAATTTGGTCACCTGGGGCTTTCCAAATAGGGGCTTTCTCCTCCTTAATTTCTCTGTAGGGGCACTACCCAGATATCAGGGGGAAAGTTTGGCATATGTTTTCCCTAGAAAATGCCCTGTGACATCAAAGAATGATCTACTGGAACCAAAAGTGGTAAGAATTTCTTCAGCAATGGACTTAGGACCAATTGGTCCTGGTTAACTGGAGCAGGTTCCTCTTAATTCAGGAGACCCAGAAGAGGGAAAGTTTTTATCTTCTGCCCCCTTAAGCACACAGATGAGAAGGACAGATGCAAACTCTGGCTTTGCTGCTCTTTCAAGAGCCAACTCAAGAGACAAGATGTGCTGACTGCCCTCAGGACTGCATTCAACCTATAAGATGGGTGTTCTTGGCTTGGTACCTTTCTCTTTCTTCTACAGTCTCTTCTCCTCTCCACATTCTTCAGGAGGAAGTCTTCATGCACTTACAAAAGCATTTTTCCCAGTAACTTTTACAGATGGCTCCTCCTTCCTGGAATATATCCCTGGTCCTGTCATCTACTTTTCACAGTCTTCACTGAACTCCCTTCCCCTTTTTCCTTCCCCAGGTAGAGTAAGGGAAAGAGCTGCTGGCATCTTATACCACTTCTATAATAATACTTCTTACACACTGTAATGAAATTTTTTGTTTCTCACATTAGACCAGAGATCCTTGAGGACAGATATCCTACTTTTGATTTTCTCTCCTTCCACCAGCATAAAGTGTACTCTCTAAATATTTGTTGAATGAGTGAAGGAAACTTGAGTCACCCAAGGAGAATTAAACTGATAATTACTAAATATACTCGCATGAGTTAATTTCTGATTGATTGGGAATTTAATCACTGGACTTGAGGTCAGACAGACCCAGGTCTACCATTTACATATTGTATGCCATTTGGCAAGTGCTTGACTTTTTTGGGTGCCCTTATTTTGAACAGGCAAATAATTATTCCTATCATTTTCTTAAGATTAAATGAAATAACAGGCTTGAAAAAAACTAGTAAGATGTGTAAATGTCATCCCTTATTATAGGAGCATTTAAGGAAATTAAAGATACTAAGTGACTGCCACCAGTGTTGAGGATGTCTCCATGTACAACTTATAAAAGATATTGTCTTTTGGATTCTACTCCTTTTTCTCCAATCCCCACTTCAATACCCCCCTCTCCCCCCCTTTAGACTTTGGCCTGGGACTCTACAAACCAAGTGTCTCCTTTGCCAGCAGCTTCATTTTAGGCCCTGCAGATAGGGGGTGCTAGAGAGACTGTAAGGCTGGCAGAGGAGCAAGAGACTTGCTCCATCTTGTTTGCTTCTTGTTCCTGTCCATGTCACCCCAGCCTTGTTTCTTCACCCAGGCAGTAGCAGTTCCTTCCAGTTGGATCCAGTTGGCAGTTTCTAATACTTGGAGAACCTCGTTACATCCCCTCAGAGACATCAGCACTAGCTGCAGCAGTCCCCCCTAAGAGGCCTGGGTTGCAGCACTACAGAATTCCTCCTCCGAGCTCAGAGACCTTAGCACCAGCTGAGCAATTCCACCTGGGTTTCAGGTCTGGGGACCTCAAGTTTCCACATTTTAATATTGCAAACTCTTCCTTTGGAACATGAGAGAGCTTTAGCCTAGCTAACCCACACCCAGATTTCTGAACATAGAATTGCAATAATAAATGTGTAGTTTTGAGCTACTAAGTTTTGAGATCACTTGTTATATAGCAATTGATGACTAATAAGGTTCCTTTGAGAAGCTATAGAAGGACAAAAGGAGACATTTTTCCCACTTTACTTCCTGAATCAATGAATATGGAAAACTGGACTAAGAATCAGCAGTTATTCATTGCATTCAATCAAATATTCATTTAGTTCCTAGTATTTTATTTCTTCTAAACCTCAGTTTCCTTCTTTTTGTGAAAAGTGTGCTGGTGGAGAGGGAACTGGGGACAAGGAGAACTGAACTACATTTTCTAAAAAACCTTCTGGCTCTATGGGACGCCTGGGTGGCTCAGTTGGTTAAGCGACTGCCTTCAGCTCAGGTCATGATCCTGGAGACCCGGGATCGAGACCCACATCAGGCTGCCTGCTCGGAGGGAAGCCTGCTTCTCCCTCTCTCACTCCCCCTGCTTGTGTTCCCTCTCTGCCTGTGTTTATCTCTGTCAAATAAATAAAATCTTAAAAAAAAAAAAAAAACCTTCTGGCTCTAATTTCCTGCAGGCATACTCTGGGCTAGGTATTAGGAATAGAAAGAGGAATAGAAAATACATTTCAAATCTAGATCTCATTTTTATTAAGATGTTTATGAGTTAAGTTGATAAAACCTGGATAAAGTTTAGTTACTGTGGGAGATCAGGACTAATCAGGATTCTTATGTGCAAATGGTGTATTTGTCAGAGTAAATTAACTTGCTTAACAGACAAGCACAGACTCTCAGTGCTTTAACATTATAAAAGCTCATTTCTTGGCATGTGGAGCAGGGAAGGACTGAGGGACTCGCTCTACATACTCATTCAAGAACTAGGAGCTCAGGCTCCTCCTGTCTTATGGGTCTGCCCTCTTCTAGGGGACTTTAGTGATCAGCTGGGGAGAGAGAGAACAGCTGATGACATGGGACATTTTTCTGTCTAGTCCCAGAAACACCTCACTTTTTCTCCATACTCTGTTGACTAGAAGAACCACAGAACTGCAAGGAATGCTGGGAAATGTAGTCAGCTATGTGCCCAGGAGAAAAGGAAAAAGTACCTGCCATTGATACCAGGTACTTTTGTTGAATTCAGAAGAAAAGAGAGAGACTGTTTGCTAGTTAATGCTACCAAGTAGAATTTACCAGTTGTGTCCTGCCCAAAGGCAACTGGATGAGGGAGAATGAAGGCTGTGTTCAGTTTAGAAAGTTTTCTTCTTTCTTCCTTTCTTTTTTTTTTTTTAAGATTATGTATTTATTTATTTGACAGAGAGAGATCACAGGTAGGCAGAGAAGCAGGCGGAGAGAGAGGGGGAAGCAGGCTCCCTGCCAAGCTGAGAGCCCGATGCGGGCCTTGATCCCAGGACCCTGAGATCATGACATGAACCTAAGGCAGGGGCTTTAACCCACTGAGCAACCCAGGCGCCCAAGTTTTCTTCTTTCTAATACTCTGCCAAGAGAGGTATGCCTTTCAGAAACTCATGCAAAGGCTAATGATCCTGTGCCTACCTCACAGAATTGATGGGAAGGCAAAAAGGATGAGACTTCGGAATAAGAAGAGAGCCCAAAGCTAATAATACAAGAACAGTCTAATTAGGATATTGTTACTGATCTGGTCATCAGAAGACATTCACTGCCATGCTGACAGCCCCTGCTGGAAACTCACTATCTCCCCAAAGGCTGTCCAAAGCACTGCATCAGGTAGGCTTCCTTGGGTTCTTGAGGCAAAACATTTCACACACAGAAATACTGCTTTTGCTCATATACTGTGTGACATAGAAGGCTGTCAGTTTTAAATAGGGCCCAAAGCAGACAGACTTTCTCAGGAGATCCAGGCTGTGGTGTGATCAGCACTGCCCTTAGGCCATATATCTGGCAGATGATCGAATGTTGGAGGAAACAGGATAGGAAAAACTTCACTATGAATCTTATGGCATACTCCAGTGGAAGAATCACAATGCAGAGACTCTGTTCCTTTAGATATCACACATCTGCAGCAGAGAATTAAACAACTAGGTCATCAATCCAAATTTGGTTTTAAAAAAATGGGAGCCACAAAGTGAAATTACCAGACATGACAAAAACAAGAAACAGCATGCCTACCACTGTCTAAATTATTCAGGAAATGGTTTAACCACTCCTGGTACATACTAACCCAAGGCATCTAATTTATTTTGAGGCAGAACATTGAGCATATAGTAGGTGTTTAAATAATGTGTTAATGACTGCCTTAGTGGAGTGGACATTTTTCGAGTTACCAAGTATCAGAAAATTCTTCTAAAATTGGAATAGGAGCATGACTTTGTCCCCAGGAAGAAAGACACTTCCTTCTGTCACCCAAGGCAGCTGGAACAGGGCTTAGCAGCATCTTTTCCACACCATGGTGCATGTACACACAGCACCTTTGGTTAAATAGCATGAAGGCTAGAGCCCAGATGACGGTTTATGAATGAAGCTCTTAGGCTCTGCACACTGTCTCCAAGATAGTATCTTACTGGTTGGGAAGCTGTGCACTAGACCATGATAAACTGACTTCCACTGGCCCATTCAGATGCTTCAGCCCTAGACATGAAATCTTGAGGGAATGATGACTAGGTACAGGGTCAACTGGAGATCATCACCACTACTAAGTATTAGTAGTAAATGTAAATGCAGCAATTTGTCTTTTACGTTGGAAAGACTCTCCTCACATGTCCTGAACCACTGGATGTCTGAAAACTTCACTGAAGTAACAGGTCCCTGAACTTTTGGATAGTGGGTCTCCCATCCTCTGGAGAGCATGTGTCTAAATAGGACCTCCTGCATACTAGCCACTATTTGTCCATTTTATCCAACCAACATGATGTGATTGGTAGAATGCACCCATGTCCTGGTCTCCAGTTCTCTCAGGTTGTATTACAACAGAGGCCAGGAAAGGTGACATAGTCTTGAGAAAATGATTATCCATCCCATGTGAATGCAAGTTATTTCAAATTGAAATGAAAAAGAATGCATTCCCCAAACTAGTGGTGGCATACCATATCCCTGGAATCTTATTAATCACTTCTTGCAGGGATACCATGTCTGGCCCAGCCACAGGAGCTGGGACTATGACTTTGTTAAGTGTATAGTAATCTTCAGTCTCCGGGATCTATCAGCTTTCTGCAGGGACTCTGCTGGTAAATTATATGGGACCACTTTGCCTGCAATTTTTAAGTGTTTAATGAGGAGACAAATCCCCCACTCCCCCAGGTTGTCATTATTTTTGATTTACTGTCTTGGCTGGGGTGGAGGGTGGTTTCAGAGTTTTGCTCTTTGCCTCCCTGCCATGATGACCCTTGCCTCACAATCTAAGGATCTAATGTGGGATTACTCCAATTGCCAAATAAATAAATTCCAATTATATACTCATGGACTGAGAAGATCACTACTGGGTGGGTCCATGAGCCCAGTGGGCTTACTATGAGCCAGACTTTAGCCAGAATTTTATTTATGGCCTGTCTCCTTTAGGCAGGACTAACTATACAATTGGCAGGGCCCAAAGTGAAATGGAAATGCAGTGCCTCTTGTTCAAAAAACAGAAAAAAAGTGTCATTAAAGGAACATATAAAGATTTTTCTTTCTTCTGTGGGCTCTCTCTTAATTTAATATAATATAATAATAGTATTTTTATATATTAACAAATATATTATATTATTAAAATAATAATATTTTTATTTACTATTTAATATAAGTAAAATGGTAATTATAAATTATTGGTATAAATTTTACCATTTATCATGCCACCTATAAATGCAAATATCAGAATTTCCAACTTGTATGCAGAATCACCACAATTACATATTTGTATTTCATGGCTTGTCCCTAAGGCTGCCCCAAGATGGCCAAAAGAGGCAAACATAAGACAGACTCAGGAAGGAGGGAAGGAGAAAAAGAGGATCCGCCAGACAGAGCCAACTGATAGAGCATCCCTGAGTGTGCAGTGTGCAAAGGAGGGTGCACATTCCCTCCCTCTGGCCTTATGGCTGCGAGGTGCCCTCTATCCAGCTATTAAACTACTGCTCCGTGTCCTGACCACACAGGGTATGAGGGCATTGAACTAGGCATCTTAACTTCCCAAGGCCCACCATCCCAGCTCATGTCAGACAGGCAGCCTCCAAAGATCTTTAAACCTCTGCCTCAGAACATACCTGCCTTGGTACCAGGATCAAGGTGAATAAGAGTCTTCATCAAGACATAGCCTCTGGCCTGTCACCCACCAGGTATAGTGCAGCACTGTTAGTCAAAGGCAAGGATGGTGGCTTCCATGTCCTGCCCCAAAATGCTGTGGGATGCTTGGGGCTGGCCCACCCTCTGCTCACACCCAGGTCCCTCCCAAGTCTAAAAACAGCAGTGACTAGAGGACAGTTGAGTAGGTCCTGGAGGACCAATAAACAGGGAAGCAGGTGGCAGAGAACCCATCTTTCAGAAGCAGTGAAAGTGGGGTCATGCCGAGGTCCATTGTCCCATTGGGCTTTACTTAAAAAATAATATCAAAGAAAAAATATTAAGAGTCTCAAGACAGCAATCACAGAGCATCACACCCCTTGTGCAGGCCCTTCCAAGTATCAAGATTTATATGGCAACACTGGTCACATGGCCAGTCCAAGAAGCTGACCCTGTCTGTAGGCCCCAACTCTAATAAGAGACTATGATAAGACTTTAGATCTCCCTGTGTCTGATAGTGCTCCAGATGTCTGGATATTCCCTCCTTTCCTCAGAGGACAGTCATCCAAGTCAGTGGTCACAGGTCTATGTAGGAAGGCACTACAAAAAGCATCACAGTATATACCTGTCATAGTGTTGAAGAATTTTTCATCCTAGGAACCCAGCCATCTCTTCAACTAATGGGTTCTCAATCTGAAAACTGGGTCAGGTGTGGGAATTGAGCAAGGACCATGACTTTTATTAAGGTAACTGCCTCAGACTCCTGCCCTCCATTTTTGTTTTTCTTGGTAACGGATACTAAACATCACCTGTGTTGACCAACAGTCTCTTTTTGCTCTCAGACATGATGTGCAATTAATCATATTCTCCTCCCTATGGGTCAGACTCCCTTGTTAGCCTCTCTGACCTTGCTGGTTATCCAGTAATTGTGATTTCCTGGCTCTTGGTTGTTAGTACCACCACCTGACCTCCATTACTTGGGTGGATGAGTGGTGGGGAGAACCATCATCTCTCATGGTTATTAAAGAGCCCATCTCTGTGATGACCTCTGGCCTGCAGAAGAGGCTACTACTGAACTTCTTAGTGATGTTGTGTTTCTCTCATCAATGCATCCCCGGTAGCCATGAAAAATGGTGTTTCTTCTGCTCAGTCTTCTTATATTAATGCCAGCATGCCTCATCCCTCAGTTTTTTACTCCTTCCAGTCCATTTGCTAGGGCTATTCAGGCACTCTCCTGAGAGGTGGCCATTTTTTTTGCAGTAGTGAGTTTGCGCCATCCTCGGGGTCCCTCATGGAATGTTACATCCTATGTCCCAAAGTCAATGCATTCTTACTTAGTCAGTCAATATGGTTTCCTTGATTCACTACCTTCCAAACCCAATCTTGGGTAATCCCTGGCTCCTGTTGATAATCTATAACAGCTAATTCTTGTAAGTCTAAGTGTGTAGTCACTTTCCTCCCTTACCCAGCTGGGTTTAACACTGTATATTAGCTTGGGAGCCAGCAGAGTCAGTACCCTCAGGGGCACCCACATTTCACAGTCTCACATTTTCATACCAGGACCCTGTCCTTCATATAACAGACCCACCTTGATGGAGCTTTGCAATTCTCAGGGCTTTAGTATACTCTTCAGTTGGTTTGCCCTTCAGCCATAGTTGATGGGGGTGGGGCCTATGGAAGCTGCCACAGAGGCCTGATGATGTTCACACTTAGCCATTAACTGCTTGTTAAATGCCTTCACTGTCTAATTATGCTGCTGCAGAGTATTAATACAATTTAGTAGCAACCAGCCAACTTCCTAGTCTTTTCGGCATTGTTCCCCTATATTTTATAAATGTTTACATCATTGAATTTGCCACAACATTCCCTTCCACCAGTATATTTTCCAAATTCACCATTGATGAAATATTTTTAATCAGACCACCACCTTGTTCTGGGAACTCTGTGTCTCTCCTAGCTGTCGTGACTGTGCCCCCTTCACCTCCTATGTGGTAGATGAGCCAGTCTCAAATCCCTATCTTACCGATGGTTTTTTAAGCCACTCTCAGCATCATTTATATTATTCTGGGTCTTCTGAGAAGCAGACACAAGGTGTGTGTAAATGTGTGAGAAAGTATTATGAAAAAGACTGTAAGAAAAAATGGGGGAGGGGAAACCAGGGAAGCCTGGGGGAGTGTTAGACTCCATGGCTAGTCTGACCCTGAGAAAGAGGCCATTAAGGAAAAAAAGTCATGTGGAAGTGTCTCAGACTACAGTGAAGTCCCAAGGGAGGTTTGGCAAAACTGTTGAGAGTTCTGAGCCCGTGGTGCTCATCAGAGGAATCCCCATCTCCTAGCAACCAGCTTGTCCTATTCCTGGTGTGTTCAGCTTTTGGCCAGGAGTGCCCTTGGGAGCATGACTCGGGTACTACCAAAATGAGGATCTTTATGCTCCATGCAATCAGTGGTCTGTGTAGCTCATTCTCCACATCCACCACAGACGCAGATGACTAGAGTGCTCTAAATAAATCATAGCTGGACTCAAGGAGTTTTAGAATCAAGCCTCATCCACCATTCCAAAGAGTGAATGGTGAAAAGCTCACCAGATTCTTGTGTATTATTCATGCAAAGATGAGCACCGTCTCCATGATCTTTTAGCCAACGTACATATTTTTTAAAACATTAGTTTTATCAATTAAAACAAATATCTAACATCTATTTGATAATTAACAAAACTGTATTGGAGATAAGAATAACTGAAATGTCTTTGACGTATTGTCTCTTGATTAAATGCCATTGGTGGAATGCTGGTTGAATTCCCCGGGAGTGTGTTTTCCTGTGTAGGGCAACTGGACATCCCAGGGAGTAGAACAAAGTAAATTAGCATAGACTCACAGAACTCACTGAATCTACACTGAATCGTATTAAAGCAAATTGGAGATGATATATGGCAAAATTAATAAAGGTGGAACAAATATTACTGAAATCTTAGAAACATTGAGCTGATCCACATACAGCCCTTAGAACCCTACCATGAGAGGTAGACATTATTATTATAACTCACTATATTAAAATTTGATAGGGTCCTGTGGTATTATGGAAAGAAGACTTAAGTGGTATGGGACAACCAGAATCTCTTCATTTCTCTTTGCCAGGACATGAAGAGAAGCAAGCAGAGTTTGAAGCTGCTGATATCTATGTCAAGGAAAAAAGAGTCATACCTGTATGCACATCTAGAGTGTGTTTAAGCAGGTGGCTAAATTAGGTGAATCCTGGGAGGGAAGACTACACCCCTGACTCTGTGCACAGGTGTGTCATGGGTGGAGAGCTGGGGAAACACCAATCCATTCAGGTAGAATTTGTGATTGATCAATATCTGTATGTCAACATAACAATGAATATTTACACAGGGTTTTGAAAATTATGAAATATTTCCCCCACAGTTCATTGTCTCATTTAATCCAGATAACCCTACAAAGCAAGAAGTATTGTGTCCCCATTTTCCAGATGAAGAAATATATGACTCTGAGATTAAATGAGCTTCCAATAGTGCTCATAGTCATTTATTGTGAAGCCTGAACTGGAACCCCATTCTCCTGAGCCATGTTTACCTATCAAGTGCCACCACTAGCTAACCTGAGGGTAGATTAGGTTGATTAGGATACATTCTGTGCTTCCAAAGAGCTCTTCCCACAAGAATATTTGGCCCTGCTAGGAATTCTTAGAAGATAGAGAAAATGTATATATTGTGGACTTTTCCCTGGAAAAGTCTATACTCCTAAAGTTTTTTGAGGGCAGGGAGAAGTTGGGGGAACAATTTTAGATTTATGAAGAAATTGCAAAGATGGTATACAGATTCCCATATACCTTTCACCAAGCTTCCGCTAATGTTAACATCTTACATAACCGTGGTATGTTTATCAATCCTAAGAAGTTAACATGCTACATTATTATTATCTAGCCTACAGACATGATTTGGATTTCCCATTTTTCCACCTGTGTCCTTGTTTCTACTGCAGAATGTAATCTACATTACCACAGTGCAGTCACTTATGGCTCCTTATGCTCCTCTGATCTGTGACAGTTTCTCTGTATTTATTTGTGTTTCGTGAACTTGATCTTGATACTGCTCAGGTATTTTGTGGAATGTCCTTCAATTTTTGTTTGTCTGATGTTTCTCTTATGATTAGACTCCAGTTTTGGATTTGGGGGAAGAATATACAGAAATGTTACTGTCTCATTGCTTCACATCAGTGAATGAACCATATCAACATAACTTGTCACTGGTAATGTTAACCTTGAGGACTTAGCTCAGGTGTGTCTGCCAGGTTTTGCTTGTGTAAAGCTATTCTTCTTCCCTTCCTAGACTTTATTTGTTAGGAGTGAAGGAGTCACTGTCTAACCCACACTCAAGGGCAATGAGTAAGTTCAACCTCTGGAGAAAGGGATACGAAGGACTTTAGGGCATATGCTAAAACCACCACAGTGATTAATACATACTTGAGAGAGGGGATAATTTAAGTTTACACAAGCATTTTGTGCCTCCTGAAGGTTTCATCTGTTGATTTAAGCATTCATCAGCAGATTTTACCTGAGGTCGTTATTGTTGATTATTATAATTGTTACAATTAATATTTTGCTGCTTAAATTATTATAGCCTTTGCCATTGGGAGCTCTTTTCAGATCGGCTTCTGTGTCCTTTTAACATGTTCCCATCTTTTATATTGTTGTTTGAACATTTGCTTCATTCATTTATTCATTCATTCATTCATGCCACTATAAGATATTACAGGTTCATCTTGTATTTTCCCAAGGAATCCCAATTTCTCTTACAGGAGAATGGTTTTTAGAAACCTGGACATGTAAATTTCACTTACTGCTATTGGAATGTCACTGCTTCTGGGCCTTCTCAGTGGACACAGCCAGGAAAAGGATGTACGTCCTCTAGCCTACACAGACCCACATCTCTACTCATGTGCATCTCATTGAATGAAATGGGATTTCTACTGATATCACCAACTCCAACCCAGCACCACAGGGTTCATCCTAGCATTTCACTGTTACTCATTTGTTATTTCTTTCTACAACAGTGAAAAACCTCAAAGAGATGATCTTGTAAGCTGTACAAAGATTCTACAACCACGTGGATGTGGAACTGTCTCTCTGAGTGGAAGAAACAGGAAGTACAACAAGAGACCACAGAACCCATCTGTGGGACTATAGGCAACTCTATTGTGTAGGACAGATTTGCCCAAACTGCAGACTCTTTGGGGGATGTTAAAAAGTGTTTTGAAGGAAAAAAAATCCACGTTTAATGGAAAACATTTATGTTTCTGTACACCTCTGTGTCCTGTTCCTCCCTTCCCTCCCATTGCCAGAGCAGCCCCAAGTAAATAGCAGGGTCTTCTTTCCATGCCTTGGATTAGAATTCCGTCTGGTGTGACTCCCTCATTTCATAGGTAGGAATACCTGAAGCTTAGAGAGGGAGAGACCTCACCTAAAGCCCCACAGCAAGTCAGCAGCAGAGCCAGAAGAGTCAGGTCTCCCAACTCCTAGGCCAGTGCTCTTCCAAACAGCAGAACATGGTAGAAGTGGGAGAAGTCCATTACAGATGTGGAGTACAGACCCCCTTGCTTCATTTTGATAAGGATCTTCAACTGCCACGATAACAATGGACACACTGAGTGCTATTTCTGTGTCGGGCACTAGGTTAAGCCCCAATATCTCCTTAAACAACCCTATGAAGCAGGTATTATGATGCCCATTTGCAGATTAGCAACCTGAAAATGGAGAAGTTCATAAACTGGCCCAAGATTACAAGTAGTACTGGGATCCAAGCCCGGACCTGCAGGGTAACTACCAAGCTGCTATATCTAAGCTCCTGACTTGTTCCTGGGCTATGGAAGTCACCTCAACCCTCTCCTAAGAGGGAGTTGTGTCTCCATCATTGCTGGGGGCTAAGCAAGCACTGGCCTGGCAAGGGCTAGTTAAGACAGTATAGCCAGAGGTGCCTTGCAAAGTTGCCATACATAGGTGAGGAAAGGACAGGGAAGCTGTGCAAACACGTTTGCCTCCTGCTCATCTCTCTCTCTCTCTCTCTCTCTCTCTCTCTCTCTCTCTCTCTCTCACACACACACACACACACACAATCACATACACACTACCCTTCCTTCCTGATGTGACCCTTCTGCCCTCACTTTCTCAGCCTCAGCCATCTTCATCTCTGACCTGTTCTATATCCTTAGCAGAGCATTGGAGAAATCCAATCTTAGGCATTGCACTATTATGTACAGAGCACAAGCTTAAGAGTGAAGAAGGTCTGGGTTCTAATGGTATGTCTGTCCTTTATGAATTGCCCCTCCAAGGGAGTTGTGTGACCTAGAAAAGTTACTCAAACTTTTTAAATGGGCTAAGAATACCTGACTGCAATATTGGAGTCAATAAAAATTGTACCTTGAGTTCCTCTGTTTATCTCCTCTTACCCTGCCCCCAATCCAAACCATTGACATTTTTGCTGAGATGAGTGTAAGAGCCTGCTGACTGTCCTTCTTGTCCTCTCTCTTGTTCCCTTTCAAAATTGCCAAGTTATACTTAGGAATAATCTTTTAAAAACGTGAATCTGATTATCTCAGGGTTCCTACCATTCCCCCAATATTATCATCAACAAACAAACCCTAAGGATTCCTCACTGCACTTGGGACAAAGCCCCACATCCTTATCACAGAAGGGCCTCTGTGATGTGGTCTGTCCATCTCTCCACCCCTTCACAGCCTCTTCCAAAACCCACTCTCTCTTTTGTCATTTGCTCCTAAGCAGAGGCTCTTTCTGCATCAAGGCCTTCCAGCCTGCCCTTCCAGCTGCTGGGGACTCCCTGTCCTTGTTCTTTCCTGGCATATACCTACACACTCTTGAAATCTCAGCTTACCTTCCTATGACAGGCCTTCCCTGCCTGTTCTGTTTAGACTCAACCCTGCCCCCCTTTCTGGTTTCATGACACTAGTTCTCTTCCTTTGTAGCTCCTAGCATGATTTACAATCATGCATTTGACTGTGTAATTCTTTATTTAATGTGTCTCTTCCCCATAGGTGGAGAGCAAAGAGTGTTTCTTCTGTTCCTTTCTGATTATCCCTGTGGTCAGTCACAGTACCTGGGACATAACAGGTGCTCAAGAAATCCATGGTGTAGGAAGGTATGATAAAGTTTGCAGGTAAAGCACAGGTACTGAACATGTAGTAGACTTCTGACAGATCTCTAGAGCTGTGTCCCCTCTCTTCCCCTCCTGGTGGATGCTGCCAGAGTACGGTTCTCAGGAGGGGTATGGTCCCATACCCCACTTCCCCAGCACTGTGGGGAGGCCCCAACCAGACCCCATGGGGCTGGCTGGGCACAAAGCCCCTAAGGCTGTGGAGCCAGGCTGGGCAGGGCCAATAGTAGGCCTTGCCACCCTGGAGAGCAGGGAGTAGGGCAGGGCTGCTGGAAGCAGGCCCCCTGGGTCTTCATCAGGCTCAAACCCTCCCTATCCTTTCTTCCCCCACTGCAGAGAGCAGTTTTGCCCTGGCCAATGCCAATTGGGCTGCTCCTTGTTTTGTTGTACACGCTGCTAGGCAACTGGCCTGTTTTTGCTTATTTACCTCCCCTGGGCCATTTCACAACACTTTGTAATAGGTCCTGCTCTCTCTGGTGCACATCTGGTTTGGATTTAGCCTGTCAGAGCCCCCTCTGCAATGAGAGCCAGGACTTTCCCCAGCAGTCACCAGGATGGACCCCCAGGCTCTGGCTGTGCAGGCCTCCTTGGTGTTGGACCACGCCAGCCCAAATGCCTTCCACTTGCCCAGTGCTGATTCTCCTCTCCGCCCTGAACCTCTTACTTCTTTCTGTCAACAGTGTGCACATTTCAAAGCCCGAAGGTGGGGAAACTTTGAGAAGGAAAAAGACTGATGAGGAGTGAAGAAAAAGTAGAACAAAGGGCCAAAAGTTTAGAGAGAATGAAGTCTGAGCCCTCAGCCCAGCACTACTCTCCCCTCACCCACAGAGAGGGGTTGATTTTTCCAAGGGGACACAGGGAGACAGGGACAGACTCAAGATCATATCCCTTGGCATCTCTCTCTTTATAGAGGAGCCTTCCCATCAAGACCACCTTGGGGATAGAGTGGGTTAAACTGGATGTTCTTAGGTTTGAAAGATTTAGTAGGTTTATTCCTCTCACCATCATATCCCAAAATTCTGGTGGGATTTCTATAAAGGACCAATAGAGAATGAGAGGTTTGGGAGATGTCATTTTATAAAGAATGAAAGTTTCCAATTTCTTCACCCTACAGAGAACATATTGGTCAAAGTAAGGCAGGGTCAGGGATAGGTGAATGAGGTACGGATGAGAAAAAACACAGGGCACATTTCCTGCTTCCCCATTACCTATTGTTTTGGCAAATTTATCACACTTAGAGTAAAACTCAAGGTTCTGACAATGGCTTATAAGGTGTTTCAAGACCAAGTTCTTTGACCTCTGTGACCTCATTCTTCCCTCTCCTCTTTGTATATTCAGCCCCAGTAATTTACGTTAAGAAAGAAGAAGGCTTCCTTGGTGCAAAAACAACCAGCACCTGGGCATAGATCAATGAGCAGAGCAAGGATAGGTTTCCCTACTCACTTCTATTAGCTGGCCCCATTGGGCAGAGAATAAAATGTTTGAACTTCACAAAACATACAAACAGCTTATTTTTCTCCATAGCACTCATCTGTCCCTGACACATGGTTATATTACTTATTTCTAGTCTGTGTTTTCTTGTTAGAATGTAAATTCCTTGAGGGCAGGATATTTGTTCCATTTGTTATTAGTTCTTTGAACCTAGACCAGTTTTGCATGAAGACCGTACTCAATAAAGATTTATTGAATGAATGAATGGATGAAGGAATGAGTGAATGAAGTTTGTTCTTCCTCCCAGCATGTTCAACTCAACTGGGGGTGTTTTCTTATTCTGACCTCTCAGCTATAAAATCAAATGCTGGCCTTTCATCTATCACAAACACCCTTGTGTCTCTATTGCAGCTCAGCATGATCGTATCATCTCTGAACTATTGGAGCGCATGGTGTTCCTCTGCCTGGAATGAGCCTCCCACTCCAACACTGCATCTCCTGGTGGGATTTCGCCTGGTAACTTTTGATGCTAGCATGGACCTCTTGATAGCTTTGCATATCTCCCTGTGGTTTGCCATGGTGGCGATTACATGTCAGGTTGCTCCGCATTGATCAGTCAATGATGGATAAGTCAATGATGATGACCAAGTGGGTAGCAACTGAGCTATAGTCAGTGGTCTCTTCTTCTTAGGTTTTTTACTGATTCTTTTTTTTAGGTTTACTTTGTCACTTATTGATCTTAGAGTATGAACCTTTTCTTATACAAGAATGCAGCCTGATATACAAATGAGAACGTTTGATTAATTTTTTGTCCTCAATTATTTGTCTTTCCTAGTTACCCACAGTGAATGGCAACACCATCTATTTCTTAAGTTTCTTGAGGCAAGAACCTGGCCATTGATTGAGATTGGGTCCACCGTCCCTAAGCCATAGGCAAGTCCTATAAAATCTACCTCCACAACACATCTGAGATCCATCTTCTATATTCCCCCTCCATTCCTCCACCCTATTCCAGACACCAGCATTCTTGCCTGCACAGCTGGCAGGTGGTGGTGGAAATAACCACTCTCTATTCTCCAACAAGTGATGAGAATTAGGTTTGTTTGTTTGGAGGGATGGAGGGAAGGATGGAGGTAGACAGAGAGTGCAGGTGGGGAGGTAGAGGGGCAGAGAGACAGAGACAGAGAATGAATCTTAAGCAGGCTTCACAGTGCAGCTCCATCTTGTAACCCTGAGATCATGACCTGAGCCAAAATTAAGAGTTGGATGCTTAACTGACTGAGCCACCCACTGCCCCCAGAATCAGGTTTTAAAACAGAAATTAGATCTTGTTACTTCTTCATTTAAAACTGCCAAATGGCTTCCTGTTACGCTTATAATAATAATAATTAAAAAAAAAACAACAACAGTTCTTTACCCTGCCCCAAGGCCACAATCTAGACCCTGCTGACTTCTCCAACTTTAGTTCACATTACCCCCAATTACCCATTTTTTTTCCGTATGTTTTAGTCATATGACTCTTCTTTCTGTTCTTCAAACAGGCCAATTCTTTCCAACTTCAGGGTTTTTGCACAAATTGTCTCCCCTCCCTCAAATCTTCACATGGTCAATTCCTCTGGCTGTTCAGATCCTGATTTAACTGATACTTCTTCAGAGAAACCTTCCCTGACAACTCAATGTAGAATAACATGACTCCTCTCTACCACACACACATTTATATTCTGTCTTATGTGTTGTTTTAGGTTCTTCCTAGCATTCACCACTGAATATCTAGTGTTTATTGTCTGTCTTCCCCCTATTAGAATGAAACTCCATAAGGGCAGGGCCCACTGTGACCCCAGCACCTAGAATAGGGCCTGACACTAACAGACATTCAAAATGTTTCTTGAATAAGTGAATGAATTAGTCCATTGTAGCCTAACTATGGGCTGAGAGTCAGGAGTCTTGTGTTCAACTCTATCCTGGTTGCTCTCAAGCTATGTGACTTTGAACATGTTATGTATCTGCTCTGGACCTCTGTCTCCACATCTATAAACTGATGTCTGATTTTATGATCCATAAAGTCCTTTCCAGCTTCCAGATACTCTGATCCTATCAATCTTTCCATATTGTTGACCATAAAAACCTGTCAAAGTTGGTGACGACAACAATGACCCACCTAAAGTTGATGAATTATTTTTTTAATTTCATGCAACATCCTAGGCCACCTTAGTTATTTCTGATTTAAGCTTAAGCTATGTATCCCCAAAAGGGTTTGTGTGGCTCAGGTTTCAGACCCACTTTCCTACTCATGTCCTTATTTGCTTTATTTATACAGGGAGAAGGATAAATTCTCCCATTAGATTTGCTAGACTTGAATGGACTCCTTGTGATTGCAAATGACAGAAACCTAACCCAATTCAAGGATAAAAATGAGAGATAGGTTTTGGCAGTTTGTGAGATCCAAGGAGAATCTGAAGCAGCAAGGTGCTGCGAGGACAGTAAGAGAGCAGAGCTTCAGGTACTGCTGGAACCAGATGCTTAAATCCCACTCGTGCTCCCTCTAGCCTTTTCTCTGCTTCTATCATTGTGCTGACTATACCCTCCTCTCTCCATGCAGCCTAACCCTTCCCATAGAGCCCCAGCACAGCATTGATCACACGACCTATTTGCCTGTTTGTTTCCAGTCTTTTCCAGTATAATAAAGTTCATCGAGGGAAAGGATCTTGTCCATTTGTTAATTTCTATCTCCCTAACCCCAACACAGTACCTAGAGCATAGTAGGTGCTCAATAAATACCAACTGGATAAGTGAATGGTAGTAAACATAGTCACCAACTGCTCCAGAATTTAATACCAAAGCACTTCAGTTACTGAAAAGCTAGCAAAGTTCCCTAGGATCTATATACCACCCCACCCAAACCCAAAATCTCACAGAAGGGATTCTTTGGTCCAGCTAGGCCATGTGCTATCTACCCCCTTGGCAAATAATAGTAGCCACTGAACATGCTGATGTCTCAGCATCCATGTGAATTTTGGGAGGAGAAGCTTTTGGAAATAAATCCCATAGATGCCACATACCCTTATAGAGCTATTGTGGAGATCAAATGAGACATTGCAAGAAACGGTGCTTGCAATGCTATTATGAAGTTGCCATTTTTATAGGTCAAATGCTGGCAATTTTATATGTTTCAACTTATAAAAGTCTTAAAAGCATTACATGGATATAAGATGATTATTTGATCCTATGTCAGCAAAATAAGAAAGAATACTATGTCTTTAAGATGAAAAGTTAATTCCTTTTTTAAAATGATGATAGCTAAAATAATTTGCTATGTGGTAGCTTTGCAATGAACAATGCTAACTGCTTACATGGATTATCTCATTATTTCTCCCAATACTTCCATAAGGTAGACACTATAATTATCCCCAGTCTACAGACAAGAAAGCTGAGGTTCAGTGAGGTTAAGTTATAGGCTCCAGATGACACAGTTCAAAACGTGGAGAACCAGGATTTGAACCTAGATTTCTGGGGTCTGAGGCCATTCATTATACTACATTAGCGAAGAGGCTGGGAGTCCAGCTCCTTCATGAAAGCTAATCCACTGCTATTAAGAATAACTACAGTCCTGGGTGCACCCTGCTTCCAAGCCACCAGCATTGTATTACAACTAGTAGTGAGGGTATCTGGCACCCATGGCCAGACTAATCTCCTTAAAGGCCCATCTTATTCATCTGTTCTCTTAAAATAAGCCTTACATTCTGCCTAGCATGTAAAAATCATTCTCCAAAGCTTATTGAACTGAGCAAGTTGGGCAGACAAAAAATGATTTGATATTTCTAAGGATATAGTCTTTGGGCTACATCGTTTTAGTGGTGTAGGGGATGGAACAGTGGGACTATGGATAATTATAAAAACATAGCTACCTGTTGAAAGCCTATTATGTTTCAGGAAGTTTATGTCCATTATCTTTAGTTATCATACCTTGGAAGGTAAGTGGTGGTATCCCCAGGTCTTACCTTTTCAAAGCAGCAGAATGTATTCTTTCTAGAGATTACATTCATCTCCTCTGTGATATCAAAGCTGGACCAAGAAAATGTGTTCGCTCCAACTAAGGTCACACAGGGCTTTGAACCTAAAAACCGTCCTCAGCCAGAATCTTGTAGAATTCCTTTCTGGGAAGGCCGCAATTTCCCCTAAATGCAAGCCCCACCCATACTCCAGAGCCCTACAACTCTGTCAAACTGATGTTTGCCTTAATTTTGTACGTGAACTTGATTCTGCGCCATGGAATTTCAAGGATGTGCCTGCACTTCTGGAATTTAAATATTAGCCTTTCTAACCCGGATAGCTTTGATCTCCCAAGTTTACACGCACAAGTATTGATAACACAGCTCAGATCACAAGCAAGACACCAAGTCTGCAGCCCACGACTGCCAAGTGCATGCATGGATATAAAGATCTCCACTGAGATCAAAATGGATTTAGGTTATACATGTACTTATCTGATGGTGGGGGTGGCCCCACATATGGGCCAGAGAGACAGAGCTCATTTTCATGCAGTCTATCATGCTTGCTTCATCCTACAGGATAGAAATGAGGAGTGAAATGCAGCTGAACTCTGGCAAGACCAGGCTCTTGCAATATGACCTGACCTTCCTTAACTGCTTTGAGTCAGCTTTCTCACTGGGGAATGGCTGCCATAGTTAACATTTTCCAGGCATCTGTCTTATACCAGGTACCTTGTTTATATAATATTAATCATAATACATAAAATACATACCTGCTAGCACTATTCACTGACTTTTACATTTGTGTTATTTCAGCCATAGAAAAGTCATATAAAGGGGAGAATACTATTATCTTTATTTCTCAGATGAGGAAACTGAGGCACAGAGAGTTTTGTCAGTGAGGGTCACACTGCAAGTGGAGAAGAGAGCCGGGAGTCCAACCTAGGCAGTATCTCTTTCTACCCTCTCAACAGCATGGTGAGGTCAGTGTGGTCATTTTATAAAGAAGGGGAAGAAGTTTAAGTGATTTGCCAAAAGTCACACAGTCTGTTAGTGGAAGAACCAGAATTCAAATCCAGGTCAAATCCAATGGCCAGGCTTTTTAAAATACACTAAAACAACCCTAGAAAGGCCTGTTTTTGTGTGGCCTGATTTTATACAGCCAGCAACCTAAGAATGAGTTGTTACTTTTTAAAGGGTTGCTTAAACATTTTATTTATTTATTATTTATTTATTTAGGGGGGTGGAGGGAGAGAGAGAATCTCAAGCAGACTCCATACCTAGCACATGAACCCAATGTGGGATTCAATCCCATGGCCCTGAGATCATGACCTGAGAGGAAAGCAAGAGCCTTGATCTGTGTGGATGCCATGAGCAGGTTCCTGGTTAATTGTGGGTCTCAGAATGGCGACCAGAGGGAGAGAGGGGAAGTGTCCCTTTGATTGTGTCCTTATAAGGTCACAGATCTGTGTCCCTCACTGCATCTCCTAAGGTGTAAGCTATGCAGGATTCTCTCTGCCCTGGTAGGAATAGTTATCTGCTAAGTTCTTAAACTATCTTCTCTGATTCTTCTACATCTGCCCCTTTGCAAATGAACCCTCCTTCTTTGCCATCAGTGGGCTGTTGAGACTCTGACTGGTATAAACCAACGCAGCACAAACCTCAGAGGGTCCTTTGTAAGCACCTACCTACTATATCACATGCTGCTTCTTTGCTTCCCACCAGACTACTTCATTTCACTTTGTTGTCTTCGATTTGTTCTTAGATCTAAGTTGCCCACTCATATTTAGTGATCAGCTCACCAGCTAACATGCTGGGCCATGGCTTAGCCACGACAGATTCAGAGATTAATAGGTAATAATTCCTGACCTGGAAGATCCCCCACCCATGTGCAAGAGATAAGACTCAGGCTCCATTTGTGGCTATGAGCCAAGGACCAGTTAGCAATCTGTTTGCACTCAAATCCCAGCTGTACCACTGACTAGCTATGTGATCTAGGCACATTCACCTCCCTGAGCCTCAGTTTCCCCCTCTATAAATAGAAATAACAGAAGCTACTTCCCAGAGTGCTTGTAAAGATTAAGCAGAAAGCCTAGTGGCTGGCACTTACTAGGCACTCAATGAGTGGCCATGATTATTATTATAGCAGAGATTTAGTTCGTGTACATGAAATAAATGGATGACTGAATTTATTATCTTATCCAGTCTCCAAAGCAAAGCTTCCCCACGGTGCTCATTCCAAATAGACAGGGAAGGAATCCTTTCCCCATTTCATAGATAGGGAAATGGGGAGCGAATGAATGAATGAATGAACGTCTAACCCACTGGGCCTGCTGTGTCTCCCGCCTCCTCCCAGCAGCCTTAGCAAGGCTGTGCACCTAGAGATCGGGGAGTCCTGGGCCCCAGAGAAACGATCCTGGCTTTCTCTCCAACTATCCATCTAGGGAGGAGTCCTGCCAATAACTCCCTACAGTTCGTTCTGTGTCAAACACAGTCTGGGTCCGGGTGCTACAGGAATTTGTAAACACTGGGCCTGCTGGACTCTGCCCCCGAAGCCTCCAGCTTCCCAGAATCTGTGGCCCCAGTTTCTGTTCAGCTGCTGCTCTTTCTGTAAGGCTTCACAAGCCCCACTGCTCCTTCTGGTAAGTGCACGGGCCCGGGAGGGAGGTTCCACTTTCACATTCGCTACCACACCCACATGAGGGACATTTCTCAATGCTGAGGGGAAATTTCCTCTCTTTAGGCCTCACCTCAAGCCTGCTCCCTGACCCCTCATTTCTTCAGGACTGACTTAGTTTCCCACCGAAGTTTAGATCCCCCGAGATCTAAATTTGCATCTGTCCCAGGAATAAGAGAAAACGAATCCCTGCTGAGGTCGGGGTTTCAGGCCTGCCCTGTGCTCGGGTGTGCCTTACCTACACCGTGGGTGCTCTGCCCTCTGCCCCTTCATGGTGGCCATTACCCCTGTTTTACACATGTGGGGACTGAGGCTCATGGCGCTGCAATCACTAGTGTTGCAACGTTCAAATGGGAAAACCTACACATTTGAGCTGTAGAAACAGTTGAAAGTCACCTCAGAACAGAAGTCCCCAAATGGAATTCATCTTTGCTGCTTCTGTGCCACGCGCCAACTCTACGACTTTGCTTCCTGTTACTTGTATGTTTCTTTGTGCTCCTCTCGGCATCTTGACTTGACGGTCCCTCCGAGGACAGAGAAGGTGACTCATCATATCCCTCTCCCGGGTCCAAGCACAGAGCCTGAGGCAGGAAGGCTTGCTGGTCTGATAAGTTAAAGCTGGACAGTGTGCCTCGGGGTATGGGATTAGTGGAGGAAAGATAGGAGGTGAGGTTAGAGAAAAAAGCAATACCCCCTCCTGCAGGCTGGGGATGGGGCCAGAGAATCTGTATTATTAGCAAGATCTCAGATGTAGATGTCAATGCTGTAGATGCTGCTGGTCCCCAAGGACCCCTGGCTTTAGGGTAGAGGAGGGAAAGATGTAGTCTTATCCTTAAAGAGCTCTCATGTCATGGGAGCACAAGGTGAACACTGCAGTTCTAGGCAGATAGACGCATCTCCATTGTGAGAACCCAGGGAGGTGCATCCCCTCAGTGTGGGGGTGAGGGAAAAGGTCAGAGGAAGCTTTCTGGAAGAGGAGACTCTTGAGTTGAGTTACAATATTTATGAAGGAGCTAATCAGAGGAGGGAGTTCAGCGGGAAGGATAGGAAGAAGTATCTGAGGCAGAAGGCCCAGCTTGAGCAAAGGCAAGGAGGTGAGAAATTGTAAGGGGTGTTTGAACAATGGGACCAAAAGGCTCCAAAATCAATCTGGTGTAGGTTAAAACTATATCATAAAAGGCTTTGCATGGCCTAGAAGTAAGGAGTTTAAATTTTATCCTGTGCAGTGGAGGTTTGTAGGTTTTTTGGGGGTTGCAGTGAAGATGTCACAGACTGGTCTGAGAATTTGATCAAAGTTAATGTGCACACGGATAGAACCAGAGTGTACCTTTCAGGGTATTCACAAATTCCCTAAAGGCTATCCATGAACTTCAGAAACAAAACAAAACGAAATCCCTACAGTAATGATGGGTTTTAAGCAGGCAGATGTCCTAATTAGATTTTATTTAAAAAGGATCTCTTGGGGGCTATACAAAGAATAAATTTCAGCAGGGGCAACCAGGCACAGAAAAAGCTAGGGGGCCAATAGTCTGGGTAACAGGTCACAAATGGCAGTGAGAGTGGGGACCCATTTAACATCTACATGTAAGCTTTTGGTTGGTAACTGCCAAGACCAGACTTCCTTTTTAGCAAGGTCACTCTGTTCAATTCAAAAAGCATTGCTGGAGAACTGAGCTCAGAGGCTGTCTCTGTATGGCTTGCATCTAGGCTGATGGGTAATGTAAGCCGCGAAGCAGGGAGGAGCCATCTCCACCCTTGCCCCACCTACTGGAATCTGCTGGTCCGCAGTCAGTTGAGGCCCGGATATCCTATGCCTTTGAAGGCTGGAAGCCAAGGACGTGATGGAAGGCAGCACTTTGATGAGCTAGGGAGAGGCCACAAGGGTAAAGCAGGGTAGTAAATTTTTGGGAGGTAGCCGGGGTGTCATTCCTTCCAGAGGTTTTGCAATAGCCCTAGAAAGAAGACAGAGCTAAGATGATTATCTTTTTTTACCAAGGGATGTGGAAGGCCAGAAAAGGTGAGAACTTGCCAAAAGACACGTAGCAAACACAGGATAGAACCCCAAGAACACTGGACTGTATGTTACTCTCTTGCCTTAGGCTGGCCCTGGTACAGATTTTGCTGTGGCTATTCCCAGTGACTCTAAAACCCTCTAATTCTGTGATTCTAGCAAAAGAATCATCTCCACTCATCAGCTCAGTTCCTTTGGGTTCTTTTGATCTATATTAGCCTTTACACCCCAAGACCTTACTCTTAACAACCTATGAAGCTTGGAGCCAGCCCTGTGGCCTCTCTGCCTGGAGTTTTCTCTTCATCTTTAAAACAAGAGAATAACTGGGTTCCTGGGTGGCTCAGTGGGTTAAAGCCTCTGCCTTCAGCTCAGGTCATGATCTCAGGGTCCTGGGATCGAGGCCCGCATCGGGCTCTGCTCAGCGGGGAGCCTGCTTCCTCCTCTCCCCCTGCCTGCCTCTCTGCCTACTTGTGATCTCTCTCTGTCAAATAAATAAATAAAATCTTAAAATTAAAAAAAAAAGCAAGAGAACTACTCTAAATATATGTTCCTGAAGTCTTTTTCTTGTCTGAACTACAGTGGTTCTGCAAAGCCTTCTGAGACTTCAACTTCTCTTCCAGCTTTGGTGTGACAAAATGATTCTTACCTGCCCAGTGCCTTTTACATGAGGTTAACAGGGAATAATAACAACAGGGATAATGAAAATAGAAACACTTTTTTTTCTTCCTTGGCGCCAAATACTGACCTAAGTCCTTTAAAGCTTCCAAACAACTTTGTAAGGTGATGGTTCTTATTGTCCTCATTACATAGATGAAAAAACTGGAGTCATGCAGAGAGATTACATTATTGAATATAAAGTCATATGGCTAACAATCTGTGGAGTGGAGCGAGAGTTCAAAGCAAGCAACTGCCTCAGGGTCCATGTTCCTGATCCTCAGGAGCTGAGTAGTGAAGGATTAAAGATACAGGGAAAGAACAGCAGCCTCCAAGTGAGCTCTCAGTGACGGGAGGCTCATAACCGCTCAGGTGGCATAGTCTATCATTATCGTCATTTTGCACGTTGTACTCTGTCATACTACGTCTCACCACCTGTAAGGGAACACTCTTGCAAGAAGTTTAGGGACTGCCAGACATGGCAAATAAAAATATAGGCCACCTGGTTACATTTGAACTTTGGATAAATAATAAATCATTTTTTAGAAAATTTCATGTAACATTTATAACACACTTATACCAAAAACATTTTCATTTTTTATTTTAAATTCAAATTTGGGCTCCTGTATTTTATATATAATAAGGATAAGTGACAGCAAGTTCCCTTTAGGAGGCTGAATGAGCATTACTGTTTTCTTCACCAGCCCAGAAGGTTTGGCATGATGGACTTGGCTGAATCATTTTCAAGGGAAAGAAATGATCTGTCCTCCTTTATCGTGGTTGGGAAGTCTTTTGAGGCCTCCAAAGTCAGCCCTGCGGGGACCTGGAACAGCCCTTTGAGCTGGAGCAGAACTCCTTGGAATGACCTGGAATAGGCCATGTTCATCGGTCTCCCATGTCCCGGGCTCACTTTCTAAGGCCTTGTCCATGACTTGGAAGGTGACTTAAACAGTGATCTTCCTCCTCCCTTTTCCAATGGATTCCCAGGGCCCTTTGGCACATTCATGCCTTGAAATACAAATTACTGCTTCTCTCTGCCCCCTGGTAATCTCTCCTGTGATAATTAAAGAAAAATTAAGGAAAGCAATTGTTAATTTTCGATCAATATGACTTGTGCTTCCCCCTTGCCATTTCATATCCTGAGTCAAAGTGGGTCATTTATTTGGGCTTTCCTCATACTGAATGTGATGGAATTTTGGGAGAAGAAAACCAATTCCCAAGGACTATCTGAACTTAACAACATGCTCTGCCCTCCCAAAAATCTTACCACCCCCGGAAACTGGTTTTGAAATATCAATATATGGGGTTACTCTGCATCATAGACATCAGTGCTGAAGCTTGCTTTCTCATGACAGCATCCCAGACAGACCCCACTGCTTGCCCAAACTCCCCCTCCTCATCACAACCTCTCTGCTTCCCCCACTCCCCACCATGTCCCAGCCATGCCTTGTGTGGAAAGGTTTCCATCAACAGAAGTTTCAGCTCACTGGGAAACTGGCCTCTCACACACTTCCTATCTGCTTTGTCTTCCCTGATTACCAAGATGTCCCAGATCAAATCATGTGTGGATGAAATGCATTTGGGTGGGTGTACCCTGTCTGCCTCAGCAAAAACATTACAGCAGCCACCCAGAGTATAGTTGAGACATGTGCAAAATATTGATCAGCATCCCACAGCAAAGAAAAACTTTTAAAGTACATTCTGTTAATATTCTTAAATGTATACATGTATAGGCATCCTGATTAGCCCCCAGGCAAAGGTCATTGTATTTCCTTAAAGAGGAGAATTCATTTAAAAAGAATATAGAGAGGGCACCTGGGTGGCTAAGTTGGTTAAGCAGCTGCCTTTGGTTTGGGTCATGATCCTGGGGTCCTGGGATCAAGCCCCACATTGGGCTCCCTGCTTGGCGGGGAGTCGGCTTCTCTCTCTCCTCCCTGCTTGTGCTGTCTCTCACTATCACTGTCTCTCGCTCTTAAACAAACAAACAAACAAACACACAAAACGAAACAAAAAAGGATTTAGAATAGGAGAAAAATAAACTCTTTCTTGGGTTTTATAGCTTTGTAGACTGGATGGCAGCTGTACCTTCCTCCTCATCCTTCTTAAATGCAATCCTTTTCAGTGTGGGACTATGAAGGATGGGTTCCCAGCTTGGTTTCTGAATACATTTTTAGTGGAAGCCACTAACTGGTCCTTATTTGTCAGATGTGGTTTTGTCAGCTAGAGCCAGAATATTCTCACCACCATTTTCTTCATCATCCCATAACTGAGACTCACTGATTATTTTGTGCCAGGAATTTTGCTAAATATTCTATATGATTTATCTCACTTAATTTCATAATAATCTCTCTGAGAGGTACAATTTTTTTTATTAAGCTTTCATTTTCTTAGAGCAGCTTAAGGTTTGAGGCAGAATTGAGGGGCACCTGAATAGCATCACCATACTCACATCTAGATTTTCTCCTGTTACCTGTTAGGAGATTTATAGTTTGTATCTTACATTTAGGTCTATATAATCCATTTTAGTTAAATTTTGTGAATGGTGTAAGGTCTGTGTCAAGTTCAATGTTTTTTTGCATGTTTATGTCCAGTTATTCCAACACCATTTGTTCAAAAAACTAAATTTGCTGCATTGTATTGCCTTTTGCTCCTTTATCAAAGGTCAATTGATTATATTTATGTGGGTTAATTTCTGGGATCTCTATTCCATTCCATTGATTTATTTGTCTAGTCTTTTCTATTCCATTCCATTGATTTATTTGTCTAGTCTTTTACCAATACCACACTATCTTGATTACTTAGCTTTATAGTTAAGTCTTGAATTCAGGTAGAATCAGTCTTCCAAGTTTTTTCTTCTCCTTATAATATTGGCTACTTTGGGTCTGCATATCAACTTTAGAATCAGTTCGTTAGTATCAGAAAAATAACTTGCTGGGATTTTGATTGGAATTGCATTGAATCTATAAATCAAGTTTCAAAGAACTGATATCTTGACAATATTTAGTCTTTCTATCTATGAACATGGACAGGATCTTTCAATTTATTTAGTTTTTTTTAATATATCTCAGCAGAATTTTATAGTTTTTGTCATATAGCTCTTGTATATATTTTGTTACATTTATACCTAAGTATTTAATTTTGTCAGGTCCTAATGTAAATGGTATTGTATTGTTTATTTCAAATTCCATCTGTTCATTGCTGTATGTAGGAAGACTTTTGTATATTGACCTCATATTTTGCAACTTTGTAATAATTCCTTATCAGTTCCCAGAGTTTTTTGTTTGTTTGTTTGTTTTAGATTTTCTACTTAGATGATCATGTTATCTGTGAATGGTTGGTTTTGTCTCTTCCTTGTCAGTCTACCTGTTATTTCCTTTCCTTGTCTTATTGCTTCTTCTAGTATGATGTTGAAAAGCAGTGGTGAGAGGGGACATCCTTGCCTTATACCTGATAAAGTAGGATGCTAGCTGTAGGGTTTTACAGATATTCTCTATCAAGTTAGAGAAGTTCCCCTCTATTCCTAGTTTGCTGAGAGCTTTTTATCATGAAGGAGTGGTAGATTTTGTCAAATTATTTTTTTTCTGCATCTATCGATATAATCATGTAATCATGTGTTTTTTCTTTTTTACCTTCTTGATGTTATAGACACACTGATTGATTTTTCTAATGTTCGACCAGCCTTGTATATCTGGGACAAATCCCACCTGGCATATTTTCTTTTTATATATTGTTGGATTCAATTTGCTAATATTTTGTTGAGGAGTTTTGCCTCTATGTTCAAGAGAGATAATGGTCTGTAGTTTTGTTTTGTTTTATTTTGTTTTCCTCCTTGTAATGTCTTTTTCTGTTTTTGGTATTAGAGTAATGATGGCCTCATAGAATGAGTTAGGAAGTATTCACTCTGCTTCTATCCTCTGAAAGAGATTATACTTAATTGGTATAATTTCTTTAAAATGTTTGGTATAATTCACCATTGAACACATCTGGTCTGGTGCTTTTAGCTTTGGAAAGTTATTAATTATTGATTCAATTTATTTAATAGACATAGCCCTATTCAAATTGTCTGTTTCTTCTTTCATGAGTTTTGGCAAGTTGTGTCTTTCATGGAATTGGTCCATTTTATCTAGTTTATTAAAATTGTGGGTATTGAGTTGTTCATAGTATTCCTTACTCCATTTTAATATCCATAGGATCTGTAGTAATGCTCTAAGGTACATTTTTTTTTAAAGTAAGTTTTACTTCCAGTGTGGGGTTTGAACACATAACCCCAAGATCAAGAGTCACATGCTTTCCTGACTGAGCCAGCTAGGTTTTCCCTGAGAGGCACAATTTTTAATCTTCATTTTAAGGAGAAGGAAACTGAGATCAAATGATATGCCCAGATTCATGTAGCTAATCAAGGGAAAACTGGTGTTCAAAACCCAGACTGTCCAACCCAAGGCTGGCACCTTAATCATGGTGCTCCTTACTCTCTAGGGTTGATAGCAAGGAAGTTCTGGGCACATTCTAAGGACTTGATAACTATTTGACTAAGGAGATCAAAGAGATTCATTCATTTTTTAAAGCCCCTTTCAAGACTCTACTGGATGGGCAGAATAAATCCATTTCACCTCTTTCTACTTCTTTGCTCTATGAAGGCATTTATCAGTCTGAGCTCCTAAGGAGACAAGAGGGCACAATGCAAAAAAGAAAAAAGGATTAACAATGTCAGAGCTGGACTAAATTATGGCGTAAAATTTAACCAGCTGTGTAGAGATGGAACAGAAAATTTACTTCTGTAAATCTTAGTTTTTTTCACTTGTAAAATGGGCACAGTTCCATTTGCTTCATTGGATTGTTATGAAAGTTAACTAGAAAAATTTAGCCTGCATTCAGGCATTCAGTATTTTTTGAGCATCCCTTATGTCCAGAGGCCATTAAGAACTTGATAAATGAATAAATGAATAAATGAACTTGATAAATAAATCAGCCTTTAAGGACAGATTTTATATTCCAGGCTTTGCATTCCCAGGACCCAGCAGAAAGCCTGGGATATAATGTGTGTTCATTAACTGTGGAGCACATGATGCTTACACAAATTAATGAATGAATGCAATAAAAGTCAAAACTCTATAACATGGCATGTGTAGCCCATTCAGCATAACTTTCTGGCCTCATCTATCACCCCTCACCTCCAGCTATACAGGGCTAATTGGTATTGAACAAACAAGCCATGTCCTTCCATGTCTCAGCATCAACACAGTTTTCAGATAATTATTTTTGTCTTGCATGCCTACCACACCCCCTTACCCACATGGCAAACTACCCTTTAGTCCTAGTTTTAGTGTATGGAAAATTCCGAGTAAGTCTGCTTGCCAGCCTTTCAAGTAGTTGCAGTCAGTCCTCACGACTCTCTTCATGGTCCTACACTTCTAGGTTAAATTTCCCTCTTCCTTCCAAATAATTCTTATTGGTGATGGTCTCTAAATTCCATAACGTCTTGGATACCCCCTGCTTTGCCAGTTGCCTCTAAGTCATTCATTCACTGAACATTTAATGAGCACCTACTAAATGTAAGATAAAGCAGATTTTGTCACTAGAATATAAGTTTAGGAGGTTTATATGCCAGTAAGAGGAGCTGGACAACAAATTATAAAAAGTAATATACATGTTGGCTGTAGATGTAGTGGGAAGAAAAGAGTAGGTGAGGATATGAGAGAGGGGTGTGAAGTTTATGTACAGAGTGGCCAATGGAAACTCCCCTGATAAGCTCTGATGTGGGCAGGATCCTGAAGGGAATGAGAGAGTGAAACACATGGCTATCTGGGGGACATATATCCCAGGTAGAGGGAAAAACAAGTGCAAGGACCCTCAGGCAAAAGCGTCTCAGAGCATTTGCGGCAGTGCTCAGGAGGCCCATGTAATGAAGCAGAAGGAGGTGGGAGAAAGAGCACTTGGAGATGAGGTTCTAATATGAAGTGTCAGCATATCATGAAGGGCCCCGAGGACCATTAAAAGAATATTGTTTTAAGTGAGATGGAAATGTAATGGGGAGTTGATCCGAATCACATGAAGACATCTCACTGGGGACCTTAAAGAACTGGGTATTAGAGAAGAAGTGTGGAAGCAGAGAGGCCCGTTTAGAGGCTATTGCAATAGCCACAGCAGGAGCTGATGGTGGCCAGAGTCAAGGTAGTTGTGCTGCAAATATGTGAGACTTCACTAGAATCCTAGGTGTGCTTTGAAAGCAGAGCCCACTGCATTTGTTAAAGGATCAGATGTGGGACATGAGAGCATACCTCAGTGTCTGTATCCATAAAATAGGGACGATATTTGTGCTGCACTGTTGTTAAGCTTCACAGTGGATGCTCAAGAAATGTGAAGTTTCTCTCTCAGCAGTACAACGCCTTGATTGCCAGCGATCACAGGAAAATTAATCATAGTAGATTATTTGAGGTTTGAATGGGGAAGGAAGATGATAAATTTTAAGTACCCATGAGACTTCCAAAGGAGAGATTCCATTACAAAGGATACAGCATGATTTGAGATGAAAGCTCCAGGAGTGAAAGTTTGGGAGATGTCACGGTATATAGCTTGCAGCTGAAACCACTAGGGCAAGTCAATAATAGCATTCTTTCCCATTTCTATAGCAATATTATATAAAATTCATGGGACTAATACAAACATTAAAGAGAAAATCACAAGATAATTAAAAATAGAATTTAAAGTATGGTTATCATATGAAAAAATGGAATAATTATTCTAGAATACTAGGATAAAGGAAGCCAAGGAAACTGAGTTCACATGTAGATGTGAGTAAGTTTGCTGGAAATGTAGTAAAAAGGGAAACTGAGAAGTGGTAATCAAGGAAAGGAAGACATTTTAGGCAACATGGATATGAATCAGAGACTTGATTCCTCATCCAAGCCTTTTCCCCAGTCTACATTAACTGCTTTTTAGCATTAACCATGTAACTGTTATTGGCTTCGATGGAAGCACATGTAGTTGGTCAGCATTTCTGCAGTTGTGGGTGTGCTGGCTTTGTGCAGATGCTTGATCCATGGGAGCCCTGAGGGACAGTACACACATGGTAAATTCCATGGAAAATATTGTGTTTTGCAAAGGCTGGTGCCCTCTCACACTGGTTTATTAGTACTTCTCCATCTACCATAGGTACCTTGAAATCTGTAGAACCGGGCTTTTCCTGGCTCTGTCATCACCCAATAGCATCTGTGAGTTGAGATGATTGATTCACTCTCTACACTTGCATAACCATGTGTAGTTCTGGCCCCACACTGTATGAAGGTCACCAATGCACTGTGATTCCTGAAGGGGAGCAGCCAATAAGTCAGAGGAGATGGATGCCTGGAAAACTTACCATGGAAGGATGAGCTGAAAGGAATGGGGACTTTTTTCTTTGCACAGGTAACAGGAGATTCAAGTAGGGCGTGATCATGTCTTTAAGTGTTTTAAGGGCAAATACTTGGATGAGAAATTTACTTCTTCCTCTTCCACACTGACTCATATATGAATGTGTCAGAGAGATAAGCTTTGGCTTATCATTATGAAAGATATTTCTAATAATCGATGCCATCCAACAGTGAAATGAGCTGCTTCTGGAGGAGGATGACTGATGCAACCCTCCTTAGCTTGTGTGCCAGTATCAGATCAGAGATTGGATTAGATGAATGACACTCCCTTGCCACTTCAGTGCTCCTTTCTATCGTCTCTCCCTTCTTACCTCTCTGGTCCTCTGGCTGCATCTCAGAGGAACCAACCCACACAGATTCTTACTGAATGTGAGTTAGTCAAGCCTTAGACCCCTTTGTCTGCTAAGGTGAAAACTATCAACCCAATATATTCACTCTTTTGAGTGATGAATAGAGGAGGCAAATACCTCTCATACCTCAGGGTTACCAGGGACCATGTGGTCATTGACCTCATCTGGGTACCGAAGGCACCCCACCCACCCCCAAGAGTTACTTCTCTCTGGTGTGGCCTCAGGTCAAGGCCGATCAATTTTGCCTTGAGGGAAGGAATGTGAGGCATGTCCTCTGTGAAAGCCCAGAACAGATGTGATGTTGTTATATCATGACTGCCTTTGCTAAGTTTGTGAGCCAGGCCCTTAGAAGTCAAGTGAAGCTTTGGTAGGGAAACCAACCAAGAGATGATCAGGCCCCCTCTCGGACAGAAGGGGAGAGTCCAGAGGCAAGATAGAGGAGGTGGGGCCATCCCAGAAGCTGGGGGAGTGTCAAGGAGTTTCAATGCCAGAGAGAACCTAACACACCAAATTGTATGACCCCTTAGTTTTATGGACAGAGAGACTGAAGGTCAAAGAGAGAATGAAATCATTTAAGTCCTGCAAAGAATCAGCCGACGAGGACTGGGTATAGGGGAAGGCACTGGTCTGGCCCTGAGAATAATCCCTCCTTAAATTTTGCACTCTAGGCACCTTGCTTGCCTCACCTTGGTGTTGGCCCCTAACCTTGCGCCATGCAGACCAGAGAATATCTGCCACCCTCAAAGTCCCTCCAGAGAGATCCTATCCACGAAAGGTGCCATGTTTTCCAGGTGATGATCCTGCCTCAACTGGACCAGAGAGTAACCCCTGCCGAGAGGCAGCCAATATGCATTCTGGATGACTGATGGGGATGGTCTGGTGTGGTCAGCTGTCTCATCCGGGCCTAAGGTGTTTTGATGATTTGATCCAACAATCAGATTCTCACTTTCAGAATTTGAATCAGCAATAAGGAGAGATGGTCTTTAATAGTTGAGAGAACAAGTCAAAGACAGTCTTGCTTCTGAGTTCTGTTGCTGTCATTGTCCCCATTCCCATGACATTCATGTCTGGGGAGGGAGATAGGGATGAACAGTCCTATATTTCTCCTAATTTCTGTCTATCATGGATCGGCACACCCCTTGTGCTATTGTTTGGCTCTCTACCACACTCTGGGGGCCATCTGTCTCCTCATTCATCCTTTTGACAATGTTCAAACAACTCCTTTTTGCGACATACAATATGATCAATGCCTGGTCTAGGTGCTCACACCCTGGCAGGGGAGGCAGATGCAAGAGATAAACTTTTATTAACCAATTGATAAATACAATGATGGAGAAAAGCAGCACATATTGTTGGATGAGGAAATGGTACATAATCCATTTGATAGAACCAGGAATGAGTGTAAAGAGGGCTTCCTGTAGGAAGTGTTACTAAAAACTCACTTTAAAAGTATTTTAAATCCTTTTCAAAGGAAGAGTAGGGAAAAAAAGTTCTAGGCTTGATCATGGTACAGAGCTGAGGACCAGCAGGGCATGTGTAGAGGAACTACAAACAGTTTGACAGTTGTATGAATTTTAAGTCAGGGCATAGCAAGAAGGAGGATAATCCTTGTAAGCCAAGCCAGAGCTTGGACTTCATACTCAAAATTAGTTCTCATACAGTGGTAGTTCAAGACTACACTAAGTACCAGGATAAATTTTATTGGGCTCACAGGAGAATTTACAGAATTCTGAGACTGAATGTCTTTAGACAGCTATGCTTCAATTCACCACAATCCCCACAGCTCCCCATTGACTACCCTAGGTCCTGGCATTCATTTCTGTTTCTTTTTGCCCTCTGCAGACTCTCAGGGTGTGGTCCCTGCTCTGGATGATGGGGAGTCTCTGATGGGTTTTTGGCAGCCATGATCAAGCTTCTGCTTTACAACAATTTCCTTGGTGATAATGAAGAACAGTTTGTAGGGGGGTTCTGGAGGCAGAGGAGTTCTTTGGAGGCCATTGCAATAATCCAGACAAAAGGTGTCAAGAGCCTGGAATTATGCCATGGAGAAGAGGGCATGGTAAGCATAGAGTGATGGCCTCATCATCCTCTATTGTGTGCCCTTGAGGCCTGGAGAAATGTGGGCCAGAGTGATGGACCTGGTGCCGGCAATTCTATGTCCAGCATAGAATTTATTTATTTTTAAAGAAGATTTTATTTATTTATTTGACAGAGAGAGAGACCACAAGCAGGGGGAGGTGCTGACAGAGGGAGACGAAGGCTCCCCACTGAGCAGGGAGCCCAATGTGGGACTCGATCCCAGGACCCTGGGATCATGTCCTGAGCCTGAGGCAGACACTTAATGACTGAGCCTCCCAGCACGACTTTAAATGACAGAATGCCATAAGAGTCCTTAACCTACTGGATACCTCTTATGCTCCAGAGGCTTAATATTTATCATCTCCCAACAATAAGGTGGAGCTATTACTGACTCTCCTCCACTGTTCTACTAAGGCTCAAAAAGGTTAGGCAACCCCCATGGAGGGTTGATGCTAAGTGGTTGACCTGGGAATTCAGACCCAGAGTTACATGGTTGCAAAGCTGGGGTTCCACCCACTACCATATACTTTACAAGCTGCCCGGTTGGTTTGTATGGACATTGTCCATACAAGTGGCATCTTGGGAAGCTGACCCAGTGGAATATTAGTATGGACTTTTGAAACCATAGGACTGAAAAAAAGAACTGAAGATAAGCTACCCAAGAGGACAGGTCAAAAATACATGTTTAGAGCTCATGCTATTAGCTTGGCAAAGCCCTGCTCCCTTTCTTTCAAAAAGTAAGGAAAAAAATTCTAAGTTTGTTTACACATTAGAACACAAATGCCAAGGCAAGAGTAGGTGGTATTCTCAGATCTATTGGCAAAAAATGTCTGAAGGGGAAACTAGGCTGGAGAGTGTCCTTCTAAAAGAAACGCCCCAGATGCCCTACACTAAGAGGTCCTGCCCCCTGCTCTGCTCCCTCTTTTGTCCTTTGCCAGCTTTGAGGAGAATTAGAAAACACAGCTATAGCCCTAAAAGTCCTCCCCAGAGTCAAGCACTCCTTAAGGCAGTGGTTCTCAAAGTGTGGTCCCCAGGCCACCAGCACCTCCATCACCTGGGCACTTTTGACAAATGCAAATTCTCAGACACCATCTAAGCACCCTGAAACACAGACTCAGGGCTGGGACCCCAACTCTATAATTTAACCAGCCCACGAGAAAATTCTGATGTAAGCCAAAGTTTGAGAAGTACTACAGTAAGTGATAATGTGACGGAATGAATGTTTGATTGAACGGTTTAATGAATCTCATGTATCTTTCCTGCAGTGTCTTGGCCTTCCTTCCCCCCAAATGAGTCAAGAATTTCCCAATGTTCACTTAGAGTCCAGCAGAATCACAGGCATGGGCCAAAGAGTGGGTGTGGGCAGAGAGACCATTGTTGGTTAGAATTCGGGTCCCATGCTGGTTTGTTTCATTTATTTTTATTTTGCTTGATCTGAACTCAGCTTCAATCTCACCTCCTCAGGAAAGCCATCCTAACCTCTTGGGTTCAGTTAGAGGCTCCTGTCACATTTCCCTAGAAAGGTTCTTAGTTCCTGCTCATCATACTGTGCTCATCACACTGTCACGATGGCCTGTTTACTAGCCCATCTCTTCCACTCTAAGTCCAGTGAGGATGGAGCCTGTATTTTCCTGTTCATCCTCATACCCCCAGAATCTAGTAGAGGGACAGTCAGTAAATATGGGTTTAGTTAACTGAACAGCAAGCTCAGCTTTGCTTGCAAGACCTTGTCATGGTGGTTTCCTCAACTAGATTGTTTTTCTCCAGCTGGAACCGTGGATTTGTCTATGTTCTTACTCCAACCTTAGCTGCTAGGTCACTATCTCCTGATTACCCAACCTAACCCAGGCCCTGAATTGGTCTCTGTCATCCCTCCTGCTTTGATTTCAACAGAGCATTTATCGCTATTTGACAAGTTATTTGATTATTTTCTATTCTGACCCCTGCATGCCTGCCCCTACAGTGCAAGTTCCAGAATTGGGGACTGGTCTCTCTGGCTTCACTGTGTAACCCTGGTCATGAAAAACCCCGCAGCAAATGATGTTTGGATGCCACGGAACTTTTCACTGACTCATTGTTTCAAACACTTACACATCATCTGTGCATGATCATCTTAGAGATGGAGAAAAATAAACCCAGAAGAGAGCGATTTGCCTAGGTCACACAGCTAGTGGGTAGAAGAACTGCCCACTAGAATCTATAGCTTCTGGCCTTCGAGCCAGTCCTCTTTCCACCACATCAGCTACCTCTTGCTGGACTAAAAAGGTTAGTATTTTTTTTTCTGTAAGTTAAGAGGGGGGCATTGAATTATTTAAAAGCCTCAAGAAGTGGCAAAATGGGTTCTATTTTATTCATAAGCTTGGTCCCTCTCTCCTCCTTCTTGCCACATTGACCAGTCTTATTTCAAAAGCATCTGCTTTTCCACCTGTGGGTCACCAAGTCATTGCTGCACAGCATAAATCCATCATCATCTCTCCTTGCAGCTGCGTTAGCTGACAGCTCTGAATCACCCATGTCCCGAAGATGCCAGGAGAGCTGGGGTCCTCAAAGCCCATTGGCTGGAGACAGCCTGCGGTTGCTCGTGGCTGTACCAGGATATATGCCCTGGGGCAGAGGCCCCTCCACCCTGCCTGGCTGCTGTGGGAGGGATCCACTGGACATGAAAGGATGTCACTTTGAGAAGCAGCTGATTTATGTCAGAGGATTAAATAAGACCCCATATCAGGTTCAAGTTCTGTGTGATCAACCTAGAGCTTCACAAGCTTTAGAGGAAGGTAGCTTCTCTGCTGTAACTCAGGACCAAAAGGAGACCTTTTGGTATCTTTGATAGAGGCAAAACCCCCCAGGGGATTATAATACCAACTTTGGTGCTTTCTTACTACTATTGACATCTGACTAAAATAGGGAGACATATCTGGATTCTCATAGTAAATTGGTTTGAAAAATTAGGTTACAATATGAGCCTATTTTTGTTTTAGAAAAACATAGATGGGTAGACAGATGCATGGCTGGATAGAAGGATCATAGATATGCAGGAAGGTAGGGATATGGCTGGGTGAGCAGCAGATACATAAAGACAGAAAGACAAAAAAAAAAAAGAAAAGAAAAGAAAAGAAAAGAAAAGAAAAACCTACACCAACATTAACAGTGGTTGTGTCTGGGTAGAGAAACTCACAGCAATTTTTAAACTGTTTACTATTACTTCTTGATTATTTAGTAATGAACTTATGTTGCTTTTGTTAACACATAGTTATTAACCCCACCAGTTCCAATATTCAGAGTCAAGAGCTCATCTTTGACCTGTGTTTCCTTTCTATTCTTCCTGAGTGGATGTTCATATCATCCATCCATCTATCTATCCGTCCACACATTCGGGATGCAAATCTATTTAGACTTTAGGGTGTCATTTAAAATGATATCCTGTGATATTTTTATATCCACTTTAGATCCTTTCATGACTCTGGGTTGGTTCTGTTTTGTTTTTGATTTCTTCTCTAGTCCTTGAGGCACTTTCTACACTGCATCATACCATACCATCTTGGTCAGTTCCTGTTCATGCTCGAAGACCTTCAGATCTCACCATTCCTCCTCTCCTTTATAGTCACTTGCCTCCCTTCCCTTCCCTCTACTTTCTCAGAGATCTACCACCTGGGATCTCCCATTGCCCCTTGGGCCCTACTGTATTTGGAATGTCCCACTCTGTGTGGTTATTATCTATACAGCTGCTAGCCCTGGATTAGACGAGGAGCTTCCTGGTCCTCCATCTCACTTCCATCTCTACATCAGGGCTCATTTGCCTAACAAAAGCTCACCCGCTTTCTCTCATGATCCCATAGGCCTAAAAGAAGACTTGGCTAGCGACAACCCTGATTCTATTCCCTTAATCAACAGGCATTTATTGAACATTTACTATATACCAAATACAGAGACTAACAAGGTACAGTATCTTCCTCCTGGGGCTCAGCCAGGTTAGGGGAGGCAGACATAAGCACCAGAAAGTGAACCATACACCTGATTCCAGGGGATATTGGTATCCCATTATAACCTAAACAGTGAGTTTTCTTGCAGTTAAGAAGATCCCTGCAAGCTGTGTGGACAGGAAAAGACTTCCTAGGGGAGTCAGGCTTAGAGCAGGGACTTCAAAGCAGAGAAAGATTCAGATGAACAGAGAGGGTGGGCAGGGCATTTCAGGTGGGGGAAGAGGTGGGGGCCCAGGTGCAGAGGTGGTGGGCTCCTGGTTTGCTCATGGGGTTTACAGTCTGTGGCAGTTGAAAGGCATCGGACTTCGTTCAGGCTCGGGGGTCGCATCTAGCTGATCACTTGGATTCTATGATTTGTCTGAGCCTCATTTCCCTCACTCATGGACTGGATGGTTTATTACCTGCTTTATATTCCTCCCAGGGAAGTTACGAGAGGCTAATGAAACAATCACATGATATGCAAAAGCTCTTCACGAAGTGTAAAGCATCACACATACAGAATTCAAAAAACAATAATAATCAACAATATAGCTAAAGGAAGGTGACTTAGAAGGTAGGGGAAGTGTTGAAGTGTGTTAGAAATATTTAGAGCAGGGTTTGGAGAGGACTTAAAGATTCTGAGTTTGTTTTTTTTTCCATTCGGATTTCACCATCCCTAGGTTCATTCTCCTGCAAATTTTTCCTTATTGATTTTACCCCTCCATCCCAGTCTGGTTGGGCTGCACCTCTGTGTTCCTAATCCCACTTACTAGTAAAATAGCCTTTTAATTTGTTAACATATGTGTCTCCCAAACCAGGTTGGGAGTTTATTGAAGGCAGGTACCTTTCCCTATTTATTTTATGTCCTCGGTGCCTAGCTCAGGGCCTGGCACATAGTGAGCCATCAGTAGATGTGCTGGGGTAACCATTCATGATCAGTCATTTTGCTAAGTACTTACTAAGAATTTGCTCATCCCCCCAACAGCCTTGTGCAGTAGGTCCTGTTCCCATTTTACAGATAGGAAAAGCCGGTCTTGGGAGGCTAAGCAACTCAGTCAAGTTCACCCAAACCATAAGCACTCATGCCAGATTGAAGCTGAAACAGGCTTTAGTGCATTACTGTGCTTTCCTGTGAATTCATTCACTTATTCGTTCTACCCATAAGGATAACGTGCCTACCGTGTGCCAGGAAATTTCCCAGGCTAAAGAAATATGTCTGGCAGAAGTGATAAACAGGATCTTGGATAAACCCATGCCAGGTGAGAAATGTGAAACAGATGTGGGACCAAAGTACAGAGCTTCACAGAGGTGTGGGTGGGAGTGGAGGGTGCCTCCCACAGAGGAGAACTAGAGCAAGTACATTGAGTCCAGTCAGAGGGGAGGACAAGTACAAGGACGCCAGGGTGAGAGGTCTAGTGTGGATGGTACACTGAATCGTCCTCACTAGACATGGTTCTTCTTGATAGTGGAAAGCATAGCTTAAATATCTCCCTTTTAATAACCCTGCACAGGGCTTGGAAAGAGGCACCCCAGACTAGTGAGAATTCGCTGAATGAATAATATTGGTTTCAACCTTTAAAAAAAAAAAAAAGGACAAACTTTAAATTTCAGGAAGACATGGATTGGCTGACTGGGAACAGGACTCCAGCTTGCAAGGATAGCCAAGGATGACCAAAAGGAAGTGACTTCGTGTTTATCAAAACCTCTTTGATTGGCTCAAAATATCCAGGCCCCCACCTGAAACCTAGTCTCCTGTTAACAAAATGTGAAAACAAGCCCTTGTCTAAGGTACTGTGGCTTTTGCAAGTTGCTAGGATATCAGTATATTTACCCACAGCCGCAGACATTTGGCTCAGGAACAGCCCACTCAGTCCTCACATGAGGCTAGATCATGAGGATTCAATCCACATGAGGTCCTAAGGGGGCTTTGAAATCAGCCAGGGAGTTGATAATTGCTTGGAGGTTTTGCTATAATAAGCTTTTTTCTGTTGTTGTTAAGTTGATTTGCTTTGGTTTCTTTTGGGGTTTCAAATGCAGTTGTGATTTGCACCTGCTTTTTTGAACCTAACAAAACATATGAGGGAGAGGACGGAGTCATATTTTTCTACTCCACACTCCCTGGGCTTGTAACATGTGGATGCTCTGTGTCTGGCTACCCTAAGGGAAAACAGGACGTTTGGGTTTGGGGGCCCTTTAGGGAAATGCAGAAAATATGGTCTAGAACAGGTTGAAATCCTGGCCCAAGTGTCAAACACTAGAGCACTGTCTGTGCAGTGATTTCGGGGCAGTGAGAGAGAGAGAGAAAGCATGATTTCGGGACAGACAGCTTTTGTCAAACTGCAGGACCCAGGGCTGACTCAGACCTGGGCCGGGACCACACACCTAGGCTCCATGTGCCTTAAATGCAAATCAGTTTGACCAAAGCAGAGGAAAACAAAATGAACTCACGCCCTAATTTTTAATTCTTCCAAATCATTACATTCTCTAAACAGAACACAAGATTCTACCATTTCAATTCTGTCATTTTTTAAAAGAGCTGCAAACTTCCTTTGGCATCACCATTACTTTTTATTTTGGGGGGGGTGGGGGGAGAGAGAGCATGTGCCCCCATGAATGAGCAAGGGAGGAGGAGTTGAGGGAGAGGGAGAGAGAGCCCAGCATGGAGCCAGACATGGGGCTTGATCTCAGGACTCTGAGATCAGGACCTGAGCTGAAATCAAGAATCAGAGCCTTAACTGACTGAGTCACCCAGGTGCCCCACCCAACATATTTTTTAAAAGGTTTTATTTATTTATTTGAGAGTGAGAGAAAGCATGAGCAGGGGGAGGGGCAGAGGAAGAAGACTCCCTGCTGAGCAGGGAGCCCAATGCAAGGCTGGATCCCAGGTCCCTGAGATCATGACCGGAGCTAAAGACAGACACTTAACCAACTGAGCCAACCAGGTGCCCCACACCCAATATTTGTTAAGGTCTTCTTCATGTGGACCCCAGGGATACACAGACCAGTGCTGGATCCTATCTATCATGGTCAGACGATAATTCACAAATGTGCCTATGTCGCATTCCCATAGCAAGTGCACGGAACTCTTCGGCTTGAAGTTATTATTTCAATGGGCAAATGATCTATCTAATTATCAACCTAGGGCAGCTTAATTATCAACACTTCTAGAACTCTATTTTGGAGTGACAACATCTAGAAAAATGTAATTTGTTACTTAGTCCATGACCCTTGCGATGGCTCAAATGTTTATGGTAATTTTAGGGACACTATTTATAACTAATTTAACCTAGAAGACTCATTGGCAAGTTATATTGCTCAAAACTACATGCTCTGTAGTATGTTATGAAAATATTCTGTGCAATTCTAGTTGACAACGGGCAATGCTTGCTTTGAAAATGTTCAGGTCTAGATCATTCTGATTCTATTCACTGGCATCTACCGGCTTTTTTCAGGACTTTCTTTGCCAAACACAGTCACACAAGATCACCTGTGTTGAGTTCTGTGATTGCTTTTGACCATGAAGCTGCACAGAATCAAGTGGGTAGTTCATCAGTAGAAATCATGAGGTTCCTTAAGGTCTGTGAACTTGTGTTCCCATGCCACCCCAATTTTGACACCTATAAGAATTTTATTTTGTGAATCTTCCTGATTTTTGTTTCATATTTTGATTTACATTTAAAAATATTTACTAGAGACAAAGAAACAAACTTAAGACATTATTTTAACATCACCACTGGCCCCTCCATCTTCTTTCCCCATCAGACTTACATGAGCCTTTTTAAGTGCATGTTTTCATGGCTTGTTGAATTTAAGACACGATACTTGACCTCAAATGGTTTCAGAGAAATGGCAGGTGAAAGCCATTTTCTGTACTTCCGCTTTCCCATGGGAAAACTGGGGAAATGAAATATGCTCATATCAGTTCAGGTCTGCTGTAGACATGCTGTGTCCATTCATGTTCTACAGAAATGACTGCTAATTATACCAGTATATATAGCACAACAGGTCCACAGCCCCATGTATAGCTACTCTATATTTATACCATTGGCCCTGTGCTATCATTTTTTACTTCCCATCATTTGCCTGGTTTGTATTTATTTTATTTTTAGAGTGGATATCTTTTCCATTAAACCAGGAGCTCCTGAGAGAGAGAGAGATGATTTATTGATTTTTGCATTGCACACTGGTACACAGAGTGTCTCTAAGGTAAAGACGATGTCAGGGGAAGGTAGTGCTCATCCTGCATACCTGCTGGGTCAGATTGTTCTGGACCGTGAAGTCACACCACCTCACTTAATCCTTGTCACCATGTGAGCCCGTCTCTCCCTCTCCTGTGCTGTGCTCCAGCCACACTAGCCTGTTTGTGATGCCTTAACTACAAGCTTGTTTAACCCCTGACTTTTGACTGGCTGTTAATCTGCCTGGAACACTTTATCCCCAGATCCTTTCATAGTTGGCTCTTTCTTTTCATTCAAGTTCAAAATCACCTCCTCTGGGAGTCTCACCCTGGTCAGCTCTGTCAGGGTAACTGACCTGCCCTCTCTGCCCCCAACAAGGTTATTCTGTATTCTAGATCTTCTTTTATTCTTTCCATAATACTGAATGCCTGAAATTATTACCTTATTGATCTATGTATCTTCCTGCCCCTTCCCCAACTGAAATGTAACCCCCTGAAATGAGGGCAGGAGTTAGCCTGCCTTGTTTGTGGCCAAACTTTTAGCTAGAATAGTGTCTGACACATAATATGTGCTCAATTGTCATCCAGGGAGAAAACAACCTTGAGTGGAGGGTCTTACTAAACCAATCTGAGAGATGAGGAAAGGGTTCATGGATGTGGGGTGACATGCTTCTGTGGGTGACTTGGGATTGGCAGATCTGAGACCCAAAGCCCTCCTCCAAACCCAGGCCTCTCACATTATAGGATACAGCTGCTCCATGAGCACAGGCAGATGCATTGATGGAAATGTAATATGTCTTCTACTTTGTTCGGATCCTCTGATGGTTCTCTTGTTTCTTTGTCTATTTTTAAATTATAGGCAAACTGGCCTGTAGATCTCTAAGTTCAAAAAGTTTTATTCACCAGGGTAATAACAGTAACTGTTTCTGTGTATGCTAATAGGCTATGAGCTTTGTATATACCGTGTCAATCTCTGTAACAACTCTATGAGGAGGGTCATTTTATCTCCATTTTCCACATGATGAAATTAAAACTCAGGAAGACAAAGACCAAATACTAAAGTCAGTGGTATCAAAACAAGAACTAGAAAGTATGAACAGGGTAATTTGAGAAGTAATTGATAAAAGACCACAGATCTATGTCTCTTCCTGCCCCTTCCCAAGATTTCTCTCTTTGCTTTCAAAGCCTATGTTTTTAAGTACCATACTAGATTCAGGACTTTCTAAAAAAAACAGGCTCTGAGCTGGGTACCTAGGATATGAAGAGTCCCTGACCATAACAAGCTCACATTCTGGAAAAGGGAGATCTAATGGGAATAAGAAAGGAACTCATGGGGCACCTGGATGGGTGACTTAAGGTCAGTTAAGTGTGTGCCTCCGGCTCAGGTCATGATGCCAGGGTCATGAGACTCAGCCCTGCACTGAACTCCTTGATCCATGGAGAGCCTGCTTCTCCCTCTGCCTGCCACTCCCCTTGCCTGCTTGTGTCATCGTCTGTCAAATAAATAAATAAATAAACAAACAAATAAATAAATAAATAAATAAAATATTGAAAGAAAGAAAGAAAGAAAGAAAGAAAGAAAGAAAGAAAGAAAGAAAGAACGAAAAAGGAAGGAAGGCAGAAAGGCAGGAAGGCAGGAAGGCAGGCAGGCAGGCAGGAAGGAAGGAAGGAAGGAAAGAAGGAAGCCAGTTGCAGGGAGGGAATGAATGGGGAAGGAGGAGGGCTGTGTTCTGCAGCCCTGAATGGGGGGTGATTAAAAAAGCAAATGAGCTTCTAGTTATTCAGAATAGCATGGACTGTAGTGGGAGAAGGAATTTGGAATTTGGCTACTTGGAATTTCCATTTCAGTGATGTGGCCAGCAAGAGATAGCCTGCTCATCTAAAGAAGTATATGGATGAAGTATATGGATGTATATGGAAGTATATGGATGAAGGGTCCGCACAGCCCTGGAACATGGCAGGAAGGAAAGTAGGAAGCTGACTCAGAACAGTAGGGCTACCACAGTGGTCCCCAGACCTGATTTACTACTTTACTTCATGTCCTCAAGCTAGTCACTCTGACTCATGGCCATTTGGCTGTAGGAAATCCACAGTGACCCAGTTTTCTGCCTGGGCCACTTGGTTTTGGTTTCATTTTCTAGTATGGAGTATGGTCATTATGTATATTCAGCTTACAGATTTTCTTCATACTTTCAAATCTTCCTACAGAATGAAAGAGAAAGGGTCCCCTTGGGAAATGTTCTATTGCTGACCAGAGGGACAAGGGCTCTCTTATCAGGATGGTCTTCTCGGCCTGTGAAGCTACCAGCCCTAATACCTGAGAAAAAGTTGTCAGTCCAGAGTTCCAGCAGGAACAGAAGGTATACTCAAATGGGGTTATTTGGGAGGGGGGCATTCAATGAAAGGGTCCTTACTTAGGTGTAAGGGAAAGCAAATCAGATAGCACCAGGGTATCTTGGGGCTTGCAACCATAGGGAGCCTCTACTCTCACTAGGTAATGAAAGAGAAGAATAGAGACCAGTTCCTGGAACCAAAAGATGGTAGTTGTAAAGAGAGAGTCTCCCCTGAGAAGAGGCTGCTCTCAACAGAGGAAATCAGCCAAGCCCTAAAATCCCTGAAAGGAGAGAGCCAGGGAGAAAAAATACCCCAATCTCACACTCCTTCCACTCTCTGCACCTGCTGGTGCCTCCTATAGTCTGGATTCATTTGGAAGCTAGAGGACAAGGGAGCTTATCAATATAGTCCTTGGGGTGCAGAGTGCAGAAGGGTGGCGGTGATGAGAAGGGACACGGACACTCACCAGGACAAGGGTTATAGTTTGTTGAGAATAGCTAAACAAAGAGTAATGATTTCTGTAGATAGCTGTCATTTACTATTTGCGGTAAACCTAGTCCTTTGAAAGCATGTCTGTGGATTAGCTCATTAGATAATCAGAGCAAGTCCATAGTGCTTTCCCATTTCATGTACTGGGAAAATACGGATTACAGAGGTCAAATACTAGCTGGTGAATGGAAGAGTGTGGACTTGGACCCAGGTGCCTGTGACTACATATGCAGTGCCCTTTGTCTACCGGACCACCCCATCTTACCCAAAGTGAAAACTGATAGATTAGGTCCTAAAGCATTGCTAAAATGGACAGAGTGACTTAAATACAACCTAAGGAGACAAAGATGAGATAGTTTCCTAAGCCAAATAAAGTTATGTCAGATAAGACATAACTGAGATTGAACAAACACACTCCATTTAAAAGATATTAAAGTATAAACCGAAAGGGACAAAGAGAGACAAAAAATCAGAGAGAGAAAGAGAGGCAGAGAGAGAAAGAGGGAGAGAGAGAATGAGATTAACTAGCCAATTGCATATAGGACACAGGCCAAATGTCTAATTATAGCTGATAAGGCCCCTCATGATCTGTACCTCGGTCGACTCATCTTTCTCCATTCCCCATGGGGCACTGTGTCCCAGCCAAACTAAACTTCATTTAGTTCTCTAAATAGCCTTCAGATCTTACCCATGCTGTCCCTTCTGCCTGGAACATATTCCCTTGATTTCTATTCTATTTATCCTATTTATCTATCAGGCCCTAAATTTGACCTTTCTTTCATCTTTCTTCCCTCTCTTGCTTCCTCCCTCCCCCTCTAACACATATTTATTGGGTGCCCAGTACATGCAGGCACAGTAATAGGTGTTGTTGATTTTGGACCTCAATGGACCTTGCCCTCATAGAGTTTCCATGAGGAAACCTTCCCTACATGCCCAAATGTGGGTTGGAGTTTCTCCTGTGTATTTTCTCACCGCCTGGTCTACTCCTATTACAGCCTTTTCACTATGTGTCCTGGCAGAATACTCTGTCTGCTGGTCCTGCACCTGTCTCCTCCACTAGACCAAAGGTTCCGTGGCTATGGGACTATGTCTGTCTCATTTCCTATTGCTGCTGTGACAAATTATCCCAAACTCAGTGGCTTATTGCTAACCCAAATTAATGACCTTACAGATTCGAGAGGTCAGAAGGTTGACACAGATTTCACTGGCTAAAATCAGGGTGTGGAGAGGCTGCCTTTCTTTCTGGAGGCTCTAGGGAAGAATTTGCTCTTTGCCTTTTCCAGTTAGAGGGTTGCCCACATTCCTTGACTGATGGCCCCTTCCTTCATCTTCAAAGCCATCAAGGGCTGGTGGGGTCTTTCTCACATTTTATCAATCTGACACTGACTCTTTCATCTCTTCCATTTTTAAGGAATCTTGTGATTTGGAGGGGGGCACTACCTGTACGGTCTATGCTACCATTCCTATCTTAAAGTCAGCTAATTAGCAATTTTAATTCATCCGCAACCTTAATTCCCTTTGCCATGTAAAAGTGCCTACTCACAGGTTCTAGGGATGTTTAGGGGGCTACTATTTTGCCAACCACACTGTGTATGCTAGTCCAAGGACAAAAATAAAATATCTGAATATGCAGGTGGGTTTTATGTGTGTGGAACAGATAGAATCTCTATGCACATCTAAAGCATGTGTGTAGGTTGGGTGTTCACATGGATGGCTGTTTGTATGTGGTTCAGGGGCATTCACTATATGTATGTATATGTATGGGCCATTGGGGAATGGCCCAAGGGGGAAATTTAAAGATGCCCTAGATAACCAAGTATTATTTTCCTGACAATTCAAGTTGTGAAATATTTGGTTTATCCCCCATATGGACACTTAAGTCCCAGAGACCTGAATGTTCTATTCATAGTGAAGGTAGCATCCTGCCTGGGCCAGAAAGGCCTTCTAGAAGGACCTGTATGAGTCAGCATACAGATCAGAGCCACATTCAGTGCTTCCAGCAATGAAAAGATCAATCAAAGCATGGTTTTCCATCTTTACTGTGAGAGTAACAGCTTCTGACATGAAATCTTGCTCAAACTGCCAGCCTATCCCCTACTTCATTTCATGAAACTAAGAACCACAGAGCCGTTAGGGATCATCTAACTCACATCCTTCACTTTACAGAGAGGATGGGGCCAAGGCTACAGGTGACTTGTGTAGGTTCAGACAGCCATCCTGAGATGGGACAGGGATGGGAACCCTTACTACAATTAAGATCCTTATGAGGTGACTGTCAACTCCTTGAGGACAGGGACCCCAGATTACATGCTCCTATATCACCAGGCTTCCTTGGGGCTTTCTGTTCCCCAGGTCCTCATGTTTCTAAGAGATAAAACCTCGGGATGTGCTTCTAGACACAGCCTCTTTATTCCCAGGGGATGCTTCTACTCGGAATCTGTCATATTTTTTTCACTTCTTATGGGAAGCTGGGCAGGATAGTGTAAAAAATCTCAAGCTATGTTTTTCTGTCTTCCTCTTAAAGCATAGATGAAGCCAGACCAAGACTGTAACTTTTATTCTCAGGGTTTTCTGGCCCTGTCCTGACCCTCCTCAGCCTTCCAAAGAAAATGTGCTTTCTTCATGTGCTCCCAGTCAACAATATTGGGCTTTACTACTGAGTATAGTTGCTGTGCTAGAAGTACGTGCATTACAGTGAACAAAAAGACACCCTCAAGGGGTGTATGATCATAGACCTTCAGGTTAAAAGCAACATCAATCAGTCCCAAATTTGTTTCACTTCGAAAGAGAGAGAGAGAGAGAGAGAGAGAGAGAGAGAGAGAGAGAGAAGAGAAAGAGGAAACATGAGATGAACACCTCCAATCAGAGTAGGGGTGGGTGGAGAGAAGAGATCATGAGAGCAAAAAAAGACAATCAGAAGCATCTGAAGACCCAGAGGGATAAAGATGTGATGACAAATCTAGAAACAAAGAAAGAGAGTGAATTCTCTCCCTATTGCAGAGACTTCCTTTCCATCTCCAGAGGATCCTAAGCAAGGCTCTTGCCTCTAGGATATACAATCCTTGTGCCTCCCTGCAGTGCTCTGGAAGAAGGAGGCTAAGAGGGAAAGAGACCCTCCACAGAAGCACCAATATACTCAAAGGAACCTGGAGGAAGGGGTCAAGAGTGTATGGTCCAACTCTACCCAAGGGTTGTTCTGAGCCCCCATCCTCCATTTGCCCTCCCAAGCATACCTGAATAGAAAGTATTCTGTGTCTGGAGGAGAGGAAAAGCAAGCCATCTGTCCCACAGGCAGCATCAACTCAAGCTGGCCCTGTTAGCTGTGGTTGCATGTGCCTGGTCGTGACACAGGTAAAGTACAGCAGGCACTGTTTGGCCTTTCTCAATAAAGCTGAGAGCAGAAACCATTAATTTATTCTATTTATCCAACCAATATTTACTGAGCACCTTTCAGATGCTAGACACTGGACTAGGTATGTATTTGCATCCCAAACCTTGACCCAGGGCTCCACATAGCAGGTGCTCACACCCTGTGTATTGTAAACAAGCAAGGATGGGGATACCTACTTCATAGACAAGGGAACTGAGACCCAGAGATAGTAAGGGTCTCAGAGAACAGCAGACTCCGTTCTTCCCAGGACTGACCTTTTAGCTCTCTTTCTTCCTTATCCCCAAGCCCAGGCCTATCCATCCTGTATGTACACCATGACTCTGAGCACAGGAGATTTCCTGGTCCTCAAGCTGGAACTAGTGCTGGGAAGATCATAGAAGGGAACCTCCCAGACTGAGTCAAGAACTCTTCTAAGACATGGACACTGCTGAATTCATCTTTGTAACCTCAACACCTAGCTCCACTCTCTGGCATGTAGTAGGTTGCCTTTAAAGTGATTTAAATGAATGAATAAAGCTGTGTAGTTTTTGTTGTTATTGTTGTTGTTGTTGGTTTATTTATATATTTGACAGAGAGAGAGATAGCAAGAGAGGGAACACAAACAGGGAGAGTGGGAGAGGGAGAAGCAGGCTTCTTGCTGAGCAGGGAGCCCAGTGTGGGGCTCAATCCCAGAGATCATGGGATCTCCTGGGATCATGACCTGAGCCGAAGGCAGATGCTTAATGACTAAGCCACCCAGGAGCCCCAAAGCTGTGTAGTTTTGACCTCTCAGATCCTGAAATCTTCCCTGTCTTATTCCAGTCTTAGTTGAGGGGGCACTTTCCTCAGCCTCTCTGCTGCCCTATTCCTGGATAAATCGTGCTAACAGGCTACAGTGAGATCATTCCTTGAGGCACGCTGGGACTGCCTTATGAGTAACAGAAGCCAGGTAAGTTGGGGAAGAGGACCCTGAGCCAGTGTGGTCCCCAGTTCAATTCTCCACATTGTAAGAGATGCAGCAAGTCTAGGTTTGGAATCTGGTGCCGAAGAGTCCAAGATGGTTCGAGGTGCATGGCAGCAGGAGGTTCCAGACAATGTGAGATACCTGAAGTTAGGTGAGATCCAAGTTGGTTTCCCCTTTGTTCTGAAAGGAGGACTCTGAAGGGGACACAATTTGTAGCCTATGACAAGAGCACTCCAAGTTAAGGAGGAGCAGGAAGCATGGAAGAGCATGGGGTGTATCTGGGGACTAACTAGCTATGTGGTTGGTGGGTAGACGTGGATCTTAAGCAGCAGGATTAGCCTGGGGAGGAGGCTGGACTAGCACCCGAAGCACCCTTAGCACCTGACTAAGTGCTGGGGGCCCTAGAACAGCCTGATTGGGCAATGGAGTGAAAGGGACAAGGTGATGTTCATCCTGAGGTCAGAGCAATCTTAAGCTTGGCAGGCGAGCCCTTTAATAGGGTGAGTGAATCATATTTGCATAGAGACTCCCTTAGTCCAGTTGAACTGCTATAATAAAATACGGGTAGAATGGACTGATTATAAAAAACAAATTTATTTTTCACAATTTTAAAAGGTTGGAAGTTCATGATTAAGGTGCCAACATGGTTGAGTTCTGGTGAAGGCTCTCTTTTGGATTGTAAACTGTGGACTTCTTACTGCTACTCACATGGTCAGAGCGGCCTAGGTAGCTCTCTGGGGTCTCTTTTGTAAGGGCACTAGTCCCATTCATGATGGTTCCATCTTCATGACCCAACCACCTCCCAAAGACCCCACCTCCTAATACCATCACAGTGGACATTAAAATTTCAACATATGATTTTCAAGGGGCACACATGTTCAGACCATAATGGGGACGAATAAGGAGACTACAGCAGTGGTCTAGGTGAGAAGCAATAAAAGTGTGAATGAGGCAAATGTCTTTAGGGAAGGAAAGAAGTGGTCCTATTCAAGAGACAGGGGGCAGCTGGAATGGACAACATTCAAGGCCCGATCAGGTAAGAGAGACAGAGAAGGTGGGATGACTCCAGGCTCCCTTGCAAAGGGCCTCAGTGGATACTGGTGCCCCTTACTGAGGTGGGGAATCTGCGGAGAGTGCAGACTGAGGGTAAGATTGCAATTCCATTTTAGACGGTTGGGTTTGAGGGTTCCTGTTGGATACTAGGAGAGAGGCTCAGGTCTGGAATTTCACACAACAGCTGGCGGGATGGGTGAATCTGAGATTCTGGAGCTATTTACAGTCAGTAAGTCTCTCTGGGGTTGGATGTATGGGGACGTTGTACTAAAACCAGCAAGACACATAGGGCCATATGAGGAAGGAGAGAAACAAACAAGGCACTATCCTTTTGAGCGCCAATTTCACCCAGAAGCAATGATTGCCATTGTTAGAGTTTCTTTCGTCTTCAAACTGAATATGCAAACATCAAGGTTCCAGTCACAGTTTTTGGTTAAAGCAAGCCATTACCTGCCTCGTAATCCAAGATTCTGCTAAGATACATTAGCATTTGATTTTCTAAATCCTATTTCCTTAAAATGCACCAAATTTCCATCTGGGCTTGGAGGCAGAAAGTTCCCAACTTAAAATGAAAAGTCAGTCATCAAGGCAAGCCTTTTTCTCAGCTGAGGCTTGCACACACAGTGTTGTCAAAGGCTCCTTGTACAAGATCAGTTGAATTTCCTCCTTTTACCAATTTACATATTTTGCCTTCCGCCATCGGAAGGAGCACTTCAGGATTTTCTAATTTCCTTCTACACAGTAACAAAAGGCAACAGGGCCCCCAGCCACCGAGGCTCCCATGTGCCCAGGACTGTACAATTTAGCCTGCAGCAAATCCGCCATCAGCATTTTTATAAACCTCAGGGAAAAAAGAAGAAACAAAAGCTGTCGAAATGTGAAAATAATTAGAGAAGAGACTTTCCCAGGGAACAAACATGGCCCACACTGTACGGAGGGAAGAACAAACAAACTTTGGGGTGGTTATGGAGTTGTAAAATCCTTGTTTACTTCTGAAGAAAGAAATAAAGCTGGAGGGGAGCCACAGGTCTGCAAAATAATAAATCAAGTTCATGGGGGGGGGGGAGGGCTATAAATCCAGAGTCCAAAACAAAGGAACATTCCAGTAGTCCCTGGTGGCGTGTGAACCTGTACCGTGTGATTTCTGAGGCGATCTGGCTCCTGCCCAGTGTCACTGTCTTCAGATGTCAGCATGCCCCCATGCCCCCACCCCAGCAGCAAAGCATTTGGTTTGGGTTAAGACTTCTGAACCAAAGTCGCAGGGCTGTTGGACTTTCAAAAAGAAAGGGGGGTGGAATCAAAACACCCTAGTTCCCTCTTCTTCTCAAGCTAAACTTTCCACAGTCGTTTCTGCAGTGACAGAAACCACCAGCGGCTCAGTCAGGCGCAGCCAGGGCTGGCCCAGGGAGGCGGGAGGAAATTCCCACCCCGCGGGGGCGCTCACTGGGGAAGGGGGTCCGGGGCCTCTTCCCGCCCAGGCCTGAGGTAAATTTGCCTGTGAAAGGTCACAACTGAACAGCCTCCTGGGCTGAGGGATTTTTCTCCAGGCTAACGCCTCAGGTTTCTGGGAGTGAAGAGTCCTGTTTCCTGTTAAGTCAATCTCCTAGAAATGACATGGAGGATAACGAGAGTAATGGAGAACCCGAGGCCTTTTACAGTTGACACAAACACCAGGTGTGAAGTGACAGTTTTCACCTACGGCTAAAAGCCCCCTTGACATTCATTGCTTAGACCTGCAGACTTTTTCTCTCTCTTTTTAAATGGAAATGAAAGCAGGGGAATTGAATTCATCGAATATGGATTGAGTGCCTACTCTATGCTAGCTCTGCCAAGTCCTGTAAATGCATTGTCTTATGTAACCTTCATAACATGTCAAGGAGATAAATACCATTATCATAAATATCATTATCATCTTATGGATGAGGACACTGAGGTTCAGAGAGTTCAGGTGACTGGCCCAATGTCACATAGCCAGCAGTGTGAACAGGATGCAAACTTCTGTCTGCCTCTAACTTCATTTCTCTTAACCACTAAGCGCTACTATTCCCACGACACAGGTTCTGCTGGTAGGAGTGATAGCGAACTGATTGAAGAATATAAGAGATGAAATTTTACTGAAGTTAATTAGCTTCATTAAGAGCTGGGTAGGAATAGTAACAAATAATAATATTGCTAAAATACTGCCAATTATTGAGCATTTACTATGCCAAGGCTAAGCACTTTACATATGTAATTTCAACCACCCACAAAAGTACCCTCTGAGGAAGATGGTATCTCCATTTTGCATCTGGGCTGAGTCAGTGAGAACGTGAGGAGCTTCCCTAAGGTCACCTAGCCAGTAAATGACAGAATAAACTCAAGGTGTCAACTAGGCTCCAGCAGTGATCCAACACTGGTTCTGATGTAGAAGCTCAGGGTCTTCGTGGTGTCAGCAGAATATCACCTATAGGGATATTTTTTTTTAACTTAAAATGACCAACTAATATATAATTTGGGCTATGTTGGGTGCCATCTTAACTGGTTTTGGTATGGGCAAAACCCAAAGGCTTTTGGTTTGGGTTAAGATTTCTGAAATGAAGTCACAGGATTGTTAGACTTTCAAAAATCAAGGGGAAAAAAAAATCAAAACACCCTAGTTCCTTCTTCTTCTCAAGCTAAAGTTCTCAAGCTAAACATTTGGTATGGCCAAAGACCAAAGGTCTAATGAAAATATGAGAACAAAACATCAAACAATGAAACTACCCCTTCTGACTCTCTCTCTCCCTGTGATACGAGTAAAAGGGCTTCCTAGTCGACTTCAGTAGGTTACATCCATCCAGCACTTGCCTTCCACAGAAGCAGAGTTGGTATCCACTCCAACCACCTTGCCATGATATTTTGTCATTCTTTAATATTAAGGTAATAGCAGCTGTCCCTTAGGAGCATCTCCATATGACAGGTAGCTTATTATCCCATTTTCCAGATGGGGAGATCCTCATTCAGAGGTGAAGTGATTCACCCAAGCTGAAGCAGCCAGATGATGAAGTAGTCAGGACAAACACTGGGGTCTTGGACATTTTCTGCAGGGCTCTTCCACACACCCATACTGGCTCCACTACTCATCCTTAAGTCATTTTTGATACTTCTTTTGCTCACTTTGCTACATTCGTTTCCTATTTCTGCTCTAACAAATTACAAACCTGGTGGCTTAAAGCACTACATTCTCATATAGTTCTCTAGGCTAGAAGTTGGAAATCAGTATCTCTGAGCTGAAATCGAGGTGTTGGCAGGGCCACATTCCCCATGGAGGCTCTAGGAGAGAATCCATTTCCTTGCCTTCTCTGGGTCTACAGCTGCATTCCTACATCCCTTTGCTTGTGGCCCCTTCCTCCATCTTGGCAGCCAGCTGCATAGCCTCCGGTTCTGCTTCACTCTTCTTGCAATACATGTCCTCTTCTCTTTGTGGTAGTCAAATCCCCTTTTCTGTTTCCAGCCACACATTACCTTCCTTTCCTTCCTTTCAGCTGATATCAAAGCTCTCTCTGCCTCCCTATTACAAGGATGTCTGTGATTACATTTAGGGCCCATCTAGATAATCCAAGATAATCTCCCAACTCAAGATCCTTCACTTAATTACATCTTTTCCCATGTGAGGTAATAGTTGCTGGTTCTGGGGATGAAGACCTGATATCTTTGGGAGATATTTTTCAGCCCACCATGCTTGCTTTCCCCCTTGAAAATTGCATGTTGTGTTATATTCTTCCAGGAGCGGAAATAAGTTTGAGTTTGGTTATCCACCTCTGTTGTCTTATCTCCTTGGTGACCATGAACATTATACTCACCCGTTTCTTTCCAGTTGTTCCATTTTGTGTGCCAGTTGCCCTGTTGGAATATCCAGTCCCTGGTGTTCCTTTCCTTATGCAGTTCTCATGAGAAAGCTTGACACAAGGCAATGCTTGGTTGAAAGTGACATACAGGGAAATAAGTTCATGAAAGGAGAAAAGTAACTTTGGGGAGTGGGTGACATAATTGAGGATGTTGCATACATATAAAAAATGATCTGGTAATACCAAAGATTGTCCATTAAATGCCAAGTCCCGAAGGAAAACAGCAATTAAGAGAAAAGAGTCCTGTGAGCAGAAGAGGTCATAAAAACCTTTCTGGAAGGGCCTTCAGCCTGCAATGAGTTTTATACAATAGCGAAGATTTTTGAAAAAAGAAGGGAGCTATCTTATTTGAGCATCTTCTGTGTACTAAGCCTTTTATACCTGCCATCTCATTACTTCTTGCTATCCGTGGGGTGGTAGGTATGATACACTTACAAATGAAGAAACTGAGACTTGATAAGAGAGATTAGGTCCCTTTCTCAGCTGAGAGATGGCAGAACGGAGATCCAATCTCGGGCCACCTGTCCAGAGCCTGTGCACTTTCTATACTCCCACGCCCTTGGCCTTGGCCTGCAATCCTGGCTAGAGGGTAAGTAACAGTAACATGCTTATGGTGTCTGGTGTACTGAGGGAAGAAGATGCCCATATTGCAACAAGTAGAGAAAGAGAAACCACACACGTGAACACACAGAAACATGAACACCTCGACCAGCAGAGTGGTCTGCTCGTGGTCCACAGCCTGTATCAGGCTTGCAGATTTATTTTTGGGAGGGCTCAACCAAGGTTTAAAGAAAATCTGAAGCAGAACCCTGCATCTAAATGAAAAAAAAAAAATAGCCATTAGCATGGTGAAAGGGGTGTATTTTCATTTCTGCCAGGCAAAATCAGCTGACATTAGAAAGTACAGAAGCTCATCATTTTGAGGCATTAATCTCCAGACATCTAGAGGCATGTGAATTTGAGGGTTCTGGTAAAACAATATCTTTCAACCTTCAGACATCCGTTTGGAAAAACAAAATCAGATATCCTCTGCCTTCAATGTGAATTGCAATTTCTAAGTAATGTCAATATACTGACTGAAAACAAAGCACAATTATGTTTTCAAGCAAGACTTCCCCATAGGCCCATCACGATGTACTTCTTCAGCATCACTGATATGACTCTATCTGAGATGAATGAGAACTTGTCAGAACCATGCTGTTTTAGAGTCCATGACATTTTCATATGCCTTAATTTTTATTATCCTCAGAAAAATAGTATTACTCCTGTCTGCAGATGAAAGAACTCTTTAAAATGGCAGCAGCACCTTTTGGAAAGAACACTGGTGTTTGGGTTGAAGCCCTTGGAAGGTCTCAGTCCACAGCTTCCCTCTCCTGGACCATAAACTGTATTGAAAGGAGCTTGCCAGATAAATTGGCTTGTAGGGACCCATCTACCCTGAAATTCTGTAAAAGAAGAGAAAAACTTCCCAACTCTAAACATATGCATTGTTCTTTATAATGGCTTAGAATTGTCAAAATTTTGAATGAACTGTTTTGGTGGGAGGGCGTGGAAGTTTTGGCATCCATTTTGCTCTTCAGCACCAGTCCTATCCTGTGTCTCCATTGGCCTGGAAGGCTCACCTGCGTCTCCTCACAGCCAATCAGATTTTTAGAAGGAATGAACTGCTGACTGTGGAAACCTCAATTAGTGTTCTGAGGAAAGTGAGACTCAGAGAGGTTCAGTAACTTGCCTGAGGACACACAGCTAGTAAGTGACAGTTGAATCAGAGTTCAGAGCTCCAAGCACACAGGGCAAGACTTTGTGGAGAGGTCCAGGCAAGAGCAGTTTCTCCAGTTCTGAGTCCTCTTGGGGTTGAATGTGAGTTCAATTCAGATCTGTCCCTGAGGATGGGTTCTTCAGTCACATTCAACCACTACCTACCCCACGGCCTTTTAGAGACCTTAGCTTTAAACATATATATATATATATATATATATATATATATATATATATATATATATATATAAAAGGACTGATGGTATCACAAGGAAGAGCTGTGGACATATCTGAGCCAATGAGGACACTCATTTGGGTCTAATACAGCGCTTTGTGATTGGGTGCCCCTCTGACCAGCAGCCATATGCTTGGGGATGGACACTGCCTCAGAGGCAACCTGAGGTGAGTCTGCAATCTAAGTTCATCTCCAACTTACCCAGCAATCTGTTGAATCTCCTGTACTTCTCTCTACTTTGCTTCCTCACCTGGAAAATGGGAAGTTGATGTGAATGTCCAGAACCATTCTGAAGCCCAAGACCACCAACTCCACATGAGCTTGGCTCTAAATCTCAGCATGGTTCCTTACTGGCTGTGTGATTTGGGGAGTGGTATTTAATCTTCTGAGTCTCAGACTCTTCATTAGTCAAAGGAGGATAAGAATTATGTTTCTAAAGTGTTGTTAGGAGGAAATAAAATCACGAGGGTAAGGAGCCAGGCATTTAGGAGAAAGGGAGTCATTTTTGTTCCAATATGAAGGAGGTTTGTGAAACAGAAAGAGCTACTGAACTTTAAACTGGAGGCATTATCATTGCTTGGTTATTGTTGCTATCCTTCACAGATGGGCCTGGACAGGAGGCCTGAGGCTGTAGGAGGTAAAAGAAGGCATGAATCATGGGAGGGCAGCTCCAGGAATTGTCAGTCCAAGGGGCACGACATTTTTGGCCAGTTGTAGAATCCCCCACTGCCTTCTCCATCCATCCCCCCCCCACATACACACATAATATTAAAAAGCAAACCACAGCATTTAAAAACCTCCCGTTGGTTTTGCCTTTCCTTCCCCCACGTATTGTTTTTGGGAAGAGCTGTTTCAGCCACAGCGCTGCCAAGAAAACAGGGTGGTTTCCCTTGACCACTGGCCATGAATATGTGCCTTTTCCTAAGCTTTGGTGCAGAAGCCCACAAGTGATTTTAAAAAATAATAAAATTCTTCTCTATAAATAAACCCTTATGCTTTCTGCTGTGGGTCTTGGAGGGATGAGTTTCCTCTTCTTTTGAACTAATTAAGGGCTACATTCCCCTCCACAGAGGAACCACACAGCATGAAGTGACAGATACTCTGGGTAATCGTCCACCATTGTGTTTCCGTCAACACAGGAATGGCAACATTCCGGAACTTTTACTTAAAGAGCCACCCCGCTCCTCACCAGACACACATCCCTCCATTGAAAACCCCATCCTCAATTCCCCTAGAGATTTTTTCTAGTGTGGCCTTTACTGACTTTCCAGTTGGGCAAATTGGGCATTTGCAAGAATTTCCTCAGTGACGCGGAGCGGTGAAAGGAGATAAATTCTGGAGTGCAGAGATCTGGGCTTGAATTCTAACTTTGTCCTTGACTAGCAGGGGGATTCTGGGCAAAGGACCTGACATCTGTGTACCTGTCTTGGCTTCCTCACCTCAAAAATGGATCCAATAGGCTGGTGAAAATGGACTGCAATAGACTGCATGTCGAGCCTCAAGCACACAGTTGCTATTTAATAAATGCTCATTGTTATCAAATTCTCAGCATGACTAACTGTCCGTAAGAAAAAGAAGGCTCATTCTGCTGGGCTCCTGGGGAGGATGTCACGAAGGGGTAACTTATAGGGATGGAGTGGGGCTAAGGGACTTGATAAGGGATACTGAGGCACCCAGAGACCTGCCACAGTTGGGAGCTATCATCTTCAGGCAAAAAAGGAGGGCCAGGTGTTGCTGGAGCCCCATTAGAGGTAAAGCTGGAGAAGAGGGGCCACCAGCAGAAGCTGTAGATTTAGAGGCACATGGCCCCTGACAGATGAGAGTACAGAAGTAGGGAGGGAGCTAGAGGGAAATATTCCAGTCTTTTCCCCCTACCCCCCACCCCACCTTCTGATCTCTTGTGATGCCTGTCTACCTGTCACTGGCCGAGCTCACCTGGAAGACTGAGGCAGAGCAGCTGCTCCCTGATGCAGTCACAGGGGGCAGTCTCCCAGGGCACAGTGCAGACCACAGAATAAACATCAGTGCCACCAGGGTGCAGAGGATGAATCACCAGGCTGGTCAGAGAGCGGAATTCCTTGTGATTTACATATTGTCTAGTATTACTCAGCCCAAACCATAAACAAAACTCTTGCAAAAATCCTAAAGTGGTGACTGCCATCACATCATTTCAGGCCTCAAAACTTTACATTGTTCCCCACTGCCTAAAGACATGAGCCCCCTACCTCTGCCCCTGGGATCCTGTCCCAGGCTCCCTCTACAGGCTTATCCCCTGTCTCTCTCCTCCTTGCCCCTTTTGGAAAGCCCGGGTCCCGTCACACCTCTTGGCTTTGCACTTACAGTTCCATTTGAAACTTTTGTTGGTGAAAGTCCTCGCCAATCCCCGTCTTCTCAGCTTTACAAATTTCTTGTCATCCTCCAACACTCAGGCAAGGCACCGCCTCCTTCAGGCAATGTGCTTTACCCATTTCCCACTAAGTTCTCCTACAGGGGCGGCAGAGCCTTAGCACAGAGGCCTGGGACCCAGCCTGCCCAGCATGCTATTTCAAGCTGCAACAGTTTCTTGCTGCACTGCGCCCCTGCCACGGAACCTCTCTGTGCCTCAGTACTACCCATCTGTAAAATGGGGCAATATGGAACCCACCTCACAGGTTTTTCCTAAGGATTAAATGAAACCCTGGGTGCAACTTGGAATACTGCCTGCCTGGTGTAGGGTCAGCACTCAATATTAGCCAAATTATCTTTATTTTTTGTTATCACTATATCTTGGTACTTAACATGCTATTGTATAATTCAAGGTTTATTGGTCTGATTCCCACATTGATTCTTCTAGCAATTCAACCATAGGGTCTACATGTGTATTCCCAGTGCCTAGTCCACAAAGTAGATGCTCAATAAATGACCAATGAGTGAAGGAATGAACAAGGGAATAAATGAATGACAGCAGGACTCAAAGTGACTTTCTGCCATCTGGTTCGGACTTTCGTGTGAAGCAGACCATAGGCCTTTTCTCAAGGATATGAAGAGCTAATGAAGAGAGATCCAGAAAATTCAAGTCCCTCCAGAGCAAAACTGGGCCACCCAGCAGGACACCTCCCCTATAGGGCTAGTTTGGGTGGGTCCCTGCCCGGAGCAGCCAGCCCCTTTCTCATCTAATTGTGTGATAAAAGAACTAGCTCCTCCACCCTTCTTGCTTCCTCCTCCCTCATTAAGAAACCCAGAGCAATGATCTGCAGTCACGCCAGAGCCCCCATTTTTCTCTGGGGAAGATCCAGGTCTCCCTGTCCAGGCAAATTTCACCATTAGGACTTTCAAGGTGGAGGCGGCTGATCAGAGAGTCCCGTGAACCTCCAGGGTCCGCCTCCGTGTTCCTCAGGTCCCTGGGTTCTAGGAGTAGGTGGGGGGTTGGGGAGGAGGGCTGTTGAAGCTCCGCTAAAGACACACAACAACCCTGACCCTCTTTTGAGTTTCCATGACCTCTTCCTTCCTTTCACACATCCGTGCTCCCTGCCAGTGCTTCCCGTCACATTCGGGGAAAATAAAATGCGAGGTCCTACCAAGACTGCATGTTCTGCTTCCTGGTTGCCCCTTAACCCACGCGCTCCCTACTGTCCCCCCATTCCCCCTCTCTCGCAGCCTCCTGCCAGCAAGCGTGCCCCTTAGCAGCTGCTCCGGGAACTGAGCACACTAGCTCTTTCCCTGCTGAAAAGATTCTTGCTTCAGACATCCTCAGAGCTCTATTCTTCTCCACGTTCATTTATTGGCTCTTGCATTTAACAGATTTAAAATTTTTATTTTGAATTATGGTAGGAAAGACATGCATGACTTTTCAACTTCACCATTTAAAGTACATAGTTCAGTGGCATTAAGTACCTTCAAGCTGCTGCTGCTCTGCGGCCATTCCCCCCATCCACCTCCAGGACTGTTTTCACCCCGCAAAACTGAAATTCTAGGCCCATTAAACGTGCACTCCTCATTTCCACTCCCCCCACCCCCGACCCCAGAACCGCCCTTCTACTCCCTGCCTCTGTGAATTTGACTGTTCTACATGGAATGATATACAATATTTGCCCTTCTGTGGCTGCCTTATTTTGCTTAGTATCAAGTCTTCTAGGTTTATCTGTGTTGTAGCCTGTGTCAGAATTTCCTTCCTCTTTAAGGCTGAATAATAGTCCATGCATATATACTCTACCATGTTTATCCCTTCATGTGTTAATGGACATTGGGCTTGCTTCTACTTTTCGGCTATTATGAATAATGCTGATATGAACGTGGGTGTACAAATGTCTTGTGGCATCTCTGCTTTCATTTCTGGTGTATATACCATTTCTGGGTATATATCCAGGAGTGGAATTGATGAATTGTGTGATGATTTTATGTTTAATTTTTTGAGGAGCCAGTATACCATTTTCCGTAGCAACTATGCCATTTTACATTTCCAATGACAGTGCACAGAGGTGCCGATCTCTCCACATCTTTGCCAGCACTTGTTATTTTCTGTTTTGGGTTTTGTGTTTTGTCTTAATAGAACCAGCATGATGTGGTATCTTACTGTGGGTTTTTAACAGATAATTTTTGAGGACATACTATGGTCTGGGTCTAAACTAGATAATTGTCAGGAAATACAAATGAAGTCCAGTCCTTGTCAACCTGGAAGAGAGGGCAGCAAAATTAAACCTGAAATGAGCCATACATGGAACTAAACCTCTACAGATATTATCTTATTTAATCCTCACAATCCCTCTAAGGTGAATTTAATTATCCCACATTAATGAAGAAACCTAGTTCACTGAAGTTTGGTGATTTCCAGAGCTATTTTATGTGACAGAACTAAAAACACATGTTTTTGAGACTGAAAAGGCAATGCGCTCTTCTCTATGATAATTGTTCTCAGATATTCAACAAATTTAGTGAAGCAAAGAAAAATATTTAAAAATAACTTTGAGGCACCAAAAGAGTGTTGCCAACTTTTTATTTGGCGAAACAGAGAACATTGGAAAGCAATTAATTTGCCATAATATCACTATTCTTGCATAGGAAGAAAATTTAACCACATACCCTTCGGAAAGCACATATACACGATGAAGTTTATTCAACTGAATAAACTTAGCGTTATGAAAACCTCACTCCACTGTCCTACCCCAATAGTGAGGATCGTTTCCCAAGCTGTGACTGTCTTTGTCTTCTAGTTGGCAACCACTCCAACCTGGACGGCTGTGGAAGATGCCAAGCTGAGTTCGAGTCGGCCTTGGGGGCAATTTGGACAGGCACAGAGCAAGAAAATTAAGTGTCCCCGCTGGTTAGCCAACCTGCTCTGCAAGTGACGAGGAGGTAGAAAGCTTTTCCAAATCCTGCCACTCCTGCCACCTTGAGCTCTCTTAAATTTCTCTCCTCCCTCACTCTTACCACTAGTCCAGGTCCAATTTTTGAGAGGAAATTAAAAACTTCCATATAACAAAAGCCGCTATAAATAAAATGAAAAGATGAGCCATGAATGGCAGAAGCAGGTGCATATTAAAGAATTTATAAAATGAAGGTTTGTATTAAACATATATAAGGTAAGGGATGCCTGGGTAACTTAGTTGGTTAAGCATTTGCCTTCAGCTCAGGTCATGACGCCAGGGTCCTGGGATCAAGCCCTACGTTGGGCACTACACCCAGCATGGGTCTGCTGGAAATTCTCTTTCCCTCTGCTCTTCCCCTGCTCACTTTCTTTCTCTCTCTCCATCTCTAAAACAAACAAACAAACAAATAAATAAATAAATGAGTTCTTTAAATATATATAAAATTTCAGTGAGAAAAAACACAAAGTCTTAGACAGTAATACCCTGCTATGTCTCTACCCCCAGCCTGACCCAAGTGTAAACAGTTCCCCACACCCACACAGAGAAATGACTCAAAATTGAGATTGAATCAATTCATCACACTGCTCAGAGGTTCAGTGGACTGTTCTCAGGATTTGTGTCCAGACGACCTGGTTTCCACTCCAGCTCCCCCTTTACTAGCTTCCTGACCTAGAGTGAGTTATTTAACCTCTCTAGGTTTTGATTTCTTCTTTTATGAATGAGGTTAGTTGTATGTACCTTATATGGTGGTTGTGTGAAATAATTAAGTCATTATGTCTAGAAATCACTACTTTATAACATTGCCTGGCCTGTGGCAAGTGTTTAAGAATTTTTAGCGTCATCTACAGGAAACCCTCCAAGACAGAACCTTCTTTCCTTCTTGCCAAGGCTTTTGTACTTCCATAAGACCCTGAGTACCCCTTCATCACATTTAGAGAAATGCAGGAAAGTATAAAGGATAACATAATGAACAGTCCCATTTCTTCCATTCTGCTCTTCACACCTTACTATTTGACCATGTCTGATTCAGACCTTTTTTTTCTTAAGCAGGAAGCAAAGATGTCGCCCCTTGGAAGCCTACCTCTGATCTCTTCTCTTACTCCCCAGATGTGACCACTATTCTGGTTTTAACGTTTTCTATTCTTTTGGTGAGCACTTACATGTTGCCCACATAAGCAATATGTGGTAGTGTTCTCCTGGGTTAAAAAGCTTTAGTAATTTCCCTTCACCTACAAGAGGAAGTGTAAGCTACTTTGCAGGACAGACAACAGTGAAACACCCCCAGGCCTGGCCCCTGCTGGCTCCCCCTGGGGTCAGTAATACTCTGCTAGCATCCCACACTGCTCCCTTCACCCCCAGCAAACCAAGCACCTTCACATCCTGACTTCCTCTGACACCTTTATATTTAACACAACTGTGACAACTCCCTCTCTCCCCTGCCTCAACATAATATTACCGAGACTTCACGGGCCAGGGGTGGGAAGTTGGCCTGCAAATGAGCGACTGTGCACCAGACTCTCCTCCTATGTTACAGCCACATTTAATTTTCAGAACAACACTGAGTATAGACCGGTGACCTCATTTTATAGACAAAGAGGTCAAGTTCAGAGACATTAAGTGACTTGCTAAAGACACACAGCTATGCTTTCTACCACTGCAAGTGGCAGAACCAGAGGCTGAACCTTCACGTGTTTGGTGCTCTGATTCTTGACCCACAGTTATCCTGGTTCATGAGGACCAGGTATAAAATCTGGCTCTGCCCTTGACTCGTTTCTTGACCTTGGACAAATCACTTCTCCATCTGAGCCTCCGTTTCCTCATTTGTCAAATTGGAAGATTGTACTCAATGGTCTGGAAGCCCTCTTCCTTCTGAGACATAGAATTTTCTGCAGCGTCCCTACAGTTCTATTCATTCCTTCAGTCTAGGGCGTTCCCACTGAGAATAGTCTAGTCTCTGAGGATGAGCCCAAGTCAGCAGAAACCTGACAATCCTCTTCTACACTCTTTAAAGTTTTTACACCAGTCTCTCAACTAGCAACTCCTAACATAGGTCTGCATGTCTAGGCTCATGCCTGGCTTACTACATCTCTTCCTGAAGCCAGAAAATACCATAGGGAGAAGAGAAATAGTGACTCCAAAGACAACATTCTCATGGAATTATATTAAATTCTTCTCACTCTCTGAGTGACCATGTGCAACTTACTGCCCCAATCTGATCCTCAATGACTCACTCATAAAACAATGGAGGTTGGTTTCCAGTAGACTGAGGTCTCTTCTAGATGTAACCTTCTATGATGCTGGGATACTACAAACCACCTGTGGCAAGAACTTATAAAACAATGAATCTAAAGGCCCATTCTCTGTGGGAGAACCTGACCCAGCATATTCACATATCTCTTTTGGAATCCAGAAGTCTCTACTTATCTGCAGGGGGATGTGTTCCAAGTCCTCCCATGGATATCTGAAACCTCAGATGGTACCCCTGGTACCAAACCCTATATTTACTATGTTTTTTTCCCATATATACATAGGATAAAGTTTAATTTATAAATTAGGCTCAATAAGAGATGAACAACAATAATAATAAAATAGAACAATTATAACAATAAATTGTAATAAAAATTATGTGACTGTGGCCTCTCTCCCTTCCAAAATTACTTACTGGACTGTATTCACCTTCTTCTTGTAATGACATGAGATGATAAAATGACCATGTGATGAGATAAAGTGACATGAATGATGCAGACTCTGGGACATAGCGTTAGGTCACTACTGACCTTCTGACGGTACAACCAGAAGGAGAATCATCTGCTTCCTGACCGTGGTTGATGGTGGATAACTGAATCCATGGAAAGACAAAGCATGGATAAAGGGACTACTGTAACCGGCCTCTATCCCAACTTCAAAGTCAGATTGGAGGGAAGGCTCCCCAAAGAGCAGGGATTTAAAACTGAAAAGAGGAAGGAAAGAAGGGAGTATAACAAAGCCCTATCCAATGAACTCAAGACAGTAAGGAAGGTAGACAAGTTTGCATTGACTTCAGAATCAGATGGTCTTAGAGTCAACTCCCCATTCCCTCATTTACTAACTGTGTAAACTTAAGAATGAACTTAATAAACTTAACCTCTCTGGGCCTGTTCATACATCTGTTATTAAAAAAAATAGGCTAATCATTTTTACTCACAGTGACTTGTGGGGCTTGAAGGAGATGGTGTATGAAAGTGGCTGTTCAGTGCAGTGAAGGTGTCCCAAATTGCTCATTGTTTTTATCGTGTGTTTTCTATTTAAAGAGGGTCAGGGACTGCCAAGAAAACACAAAGAAACTTAAAGCCAGATGTTTCCCAGCAAACACATCTATGAGAAACATGCTCTGGGAGCATCCTTCATCACAGTATCCTAAAAGTGGAAGGGACTCTAGTAATTATCAATTACAGAATAATTACACCCAATTTAGTCCTCTCTATCCTCACTGCCCACCACTGCTTGAATGCTGGCACTGAGGAGGGGATTCTGCTGCTTGCGGGAACAGTGCAGTCATAGGCAGAGAGGAGGGGAGGCAGACCATTGAAACGCTGAATGTCAGACCCAGCAGCCCTTCCAGTGAGCGAGGCCTCAGGCTCCTTTACAACCCAACTGTCACCAAACCATTTGCAGTTTCAATCCCCTCCAAGTTCTATTATTCCACTGAGACTCTGTTCTTGCTATTCTCTTTTCCGGGGACTCTCGCCTCTTCTTGACCTAAAGAGAGACCTACTCATCCTTTAAGATGAAGCTCAAACATCACCACCTCTGAGAAGTCCTCAGTGAACTCCCACCTCAAGCTAGGTTAAGTGCTCCCGCTCCTTCTATCGAGCACTCAACTAATATGAATGAAATGATCCATTTATGTTTGGTCTCCTCGGACTATGGTTCTTCAAAACCAAGGACCTTACCTCACAAGCCTCATATCCCCACTCTTCCCACAGGGCCTGACTCAATTAATAGAAGCTGTGTGAGATGCTCATCTGCCCAAAGGGGCAGAGAGGCCCGTATACAGTAGGCAGTGGCTGTGTTGCATTGTGGCGAGCTGCCCAGGAAGTGTGTGTGGCAATAATTAGAGCCAGGATCTGGTCTCCTGAGTAAGAGGAAATGGAGACGAAAGGCTTTTATTTCAGAAAAGCTCTGGGAGTTGTCTTGGTTTTATGTCTGTCTGCCACCAGCTGAATTCATGTAGAAGCCTGTTGAAAGCATCATGACAGACGTTTCTTTTCGTCTCCATTATGCCCAACAAATTGGTGGGATGCTGGACACATGTCTCAACCAAATTATGCTCCAAGGGCAAGATGGGAACTATTCTGTGAGGGGTTTTGAACAAGGTAACGGGGTATAATGCCATTTGGGAGAAAAAGGAATGGACATTCTGCCAATTTACATACTTGACATTGTGCTAGGCACTTTCTACATGTCAGTTTACAATATACCTGTGAAATTTGGGATTTGTTGTCTATTTTACACATAGAGAAATCAAAGGTCTGTATGTTCAATAGCGTGTGTGTGTGTGTGTGTGTGTGTGTGTGCAGAAAGCATCTTTCTTTTTCTTTTTTTCTAAATTTAAATTCAATTAGCTAATATATAGTACACGATAATTTTCAGATGTTAAATAATTTTAACTAGTTCTACATCTAGTTAGGGACTGATCCAGGTATAATATTTTTACAGTCCCAGAACCAATGAGGTAAGGATTATGTTACCTACTAAATATCCATCTCCCCCTTTATGGTTACATGTGGATCTCCTACTCTCTACTTGGCAAATTGTCATCAAGAATAAACATATTTCCCAGTCTCCCTTAGGGTTGAAGAAGGTTTTATCCAATGATATATAGTTAGAAGGGGCAAGTGGGGTTTCAGAGAGGCTCCTGGTAAGGGAGCAACCATGCACCCTTTGTTTCCCTGATTTCTCCTGCTACTAAGCTGGAAGCAGGTGTGCTACATGGAGTTCCAAAAGCCATGGTGGATCCTGAGGTGACCTTGGGAGCCCCTGATAACTGTGGAGCCCGTAACCAACTCTGCACCATCAGACTTCCTTCAGATGACCAAGGAAATTCTAGTGTGGTAAGCCTCTGTTTCTAAAGATGAAATAATACTTATGATGCCTCAGCTCAATTACAAATTTCCTGTGGACCTGTGGGCAAGTTGTTTAAGCATTTTGGACCTCAGTTTTCTTACCTCGAGAATAAGTAGATTGAATTAGAAGGGCATTTTCAAGAAGCGTTTTCTGATACGAAGGCACCAGAAACACTGTAACAGTGGGCAGCCAGCACCACCACATCTTGCAGAGGCCACAGAACAGAAGAGCCTCTTTTTCAAGGATTTTCAAAGTAGTTAGAAAGAAACAGAACATTCATTCATTCACTCATTCATTCATCCAATGTAGTGGATGCTGTGGGATACTGTCCAGATGCCCCCTTAAGGCCATTTCCCCTGGTGCCAGGAGCATTGGTTGCGGACGGTTCACAAGCTTTGCCTACTTTAAGGGTGCTCCCTTCAGCAAAGCCACACCTGCTTTCTAGCAGCTGTACTCATCAAAGGACTGACGTGCATGGTTCAAGAGCCTGGCCCCCTTCCCTCAAGTTGTGACAACTTAGAAGGCCATCCCACCTGGTGTCCTAGCCCAAACCCCACTTGCCCCTTCTAACTGGTTCTCCCCAACCCAGTCCTGCTTTGCCTACTCCTTCATGGGTGATGCTCCCAAAAGCACTCACTTCTAAACTGTCTGCATAAATTGCTGCCTCAGGGTCTGTTTCTAGAGCACCCAACCTGAGACTGTTGGTAGCAACATGGGTCTAGGGGATTTTGGATCCCACCACGGGACAGGGAGAGTGCTCACAGCACCTGGCATGCCGAAGCCCTGAAAATGGAACGCTTCTGCTCTTGGTAAGCCAGGGTGGGATCACAGTAAGAGGAAAGCACTGGCTGGTGCTTTGTGGGGAGAGCTTTGAGAGAAAGTAGTCGTAATTGAGGCTATGGAAAGAGATGGCTCAACTGAGTGCGATTGATGTATTGGAGAAAGTCAATGAAAAGCTGGAAGTGATTAGTCACTAATTTAAGACAAACTATGAAAATCAGGGAGGGGGGCCTCTTGGCAGCATCTCAAGAGATTCTCTTCTCCTACAGTTGGAGAGCAGAAAATCTGAGGACTGAGCCTGGACTTAATTAGAAGGGTAGCAGAGATTCAGTGAAAAAGTATCATTTTCCACCCTGCTGTGACTAAGTTCAGGGCACTATTTAGGAAAGAGTGGGACTCTCAGATATGGGGTGAGCACATCTGGGTTGATGCCCTTGAAAACCTGGGACCTGCCCCTCCAACTGTGCTAGATCTTCTGGGCTGCAGAAGTGGCCCAATATTCCCAATTATGGACTAACAGCTCCCCCCGCTTGAAGATGACAATGGAGGAGTTGGCCCAACAAGGCAGCACATGTCTGCTTCAGAACTTCCCTTCTGGGCCACCAGACCAAACAGTAAGACCAAACCACCCCATAATCCCCCCATGGACATGCTGGGCCTTCAGGAAGGGCTATATAGTAAAGGAGCCACAGGGCCCAGCCCATCTGCCTTGGCAGGTGCGAGGCACCCATTAATAGGACTGGATCCAGGGACAGTAGACAGGGGAAAAACAGAGAGTTTATTGATATGTGAGCACTCTCCCCCCAGACACAGGATTTACAATTTACCAGAAGATTGGCTGTGAGGATGTGGCTGAAGATCACATGAAACGCCCACCCGAAGGGAAGTGGAGACACCAGGACAGAGAAGAGAGGAAAAGATTAAAAGGTTCAGAAAAGTGGGCATGCTGGGGTGATTGGCCACAGAAAGCCAAGGAGCCTGATCTAAGACCCTCAGTGACTATGTACTGAGTAGTAACCCCCATGGAGACAGGCACTGTGATAATTTCTTGGGATTCGGGGATGAATAAGCATGGCCTCGTCCGTATGGTATCTATAAGCTGTGATTATGAAATAAGGAGACTGATTTTTAAAAACAAAATTATTCAGAATAGATGTTTCCAAATGGATGTGACTCTTCTGGAAAGTCCTCCTGGGAAACCAGGTTTCTCACTGATGCAGGGGAAGCAGGGGAGATTGGGTCACAAGACCTGGGTTTAAGTCTAGTCTTCTAGGAGGCTCCCTTCAACCCAGTTTAAACCTGTGTGACCTGGGGGAATATTTTAACTTCCCTGAGCTCTGTTTCTCAAGTGTAAAATTCAGGTGATAGTTTCTGCCCTCATTCTCATTTACATTAAAATGAACTCGTATAAGCAAATGTCTCATTCCATAAATGCAACATAAACACTCAATAAAAGCTGGTTCCTTTTCCTTTTCTTATGATTCTATTACTGTCAACTCCTTTCTGTAAAATCCCATTTCAGTTTAGTCGAAAAGTCAAATAAGAAAACTAGTCTAGTTTTTTCTTCCTTCTGTCATTCTTCCCTTTCTTGTACTCCTTTCTTTAGTAACCATGGACTAGAATACCTTGTGTTTCCTTCACCTGTCTCCTTCACATGTCTCTGAAAGACTTTTGCCTATTATTATACAATGTGCATAGCCTTATAGGATGAGGATTTACCCCTCCTAGGAGACTCAGAAGGCCATGCCTCTGCTTCTGAAGCTACTGGAAAATCCGGAGCAATAGCAGATTCCCTGAGATGAACCTTCACCTTCATGATGGGAAAAGTTTGAGAAGTCTGCCTTATCGGAATGTTTACCCTACACATCGAAAGTGAAATAGGGTAAGAATGAAGTGGGAATAAAGAAGAACAAATGCAAAGATGAGCTATCTAATCTATAAAATAATTATAATACATGATGAGCACTTACCGACGTCACACACAGACATTGGACAGTAGCTGGGAGACAAAGGTGCCTGAGACATAACTTCTGAGAGCTCAGAGCCTAGAGAGAGAGGCCAACGGGGTCATAGGTGACCATAGCTGTGTGCTAGGAGACAGAACAAAGGATGCTGGAAGCAATTCCCTCCATCCCGGGCATCAGGAGGCTTCACAGAAGAGGCGCCCCTTGGCCAGAAACCTGAGGATGCAATGGACAGAGTGAGGAGGATGGCACTTCAGGCAGAAGGAAGAGCATGTGCAAGGAAAGGGGCCTAAACAAGCAAGGGACATTTGGTTCACTACAAGTTATTGAGTAGATGCTGGAACACTGCAGACAGGCTGCAGTACCAGAGAGGCAGACAGGTGACATGAGGACCTTCTGGCCTGGTTGGCTTGGTTGCACCCTAGTTGGGCCTGCTGTGCTAACATTATAGCATTCACATTTGCCCTCCAAAGTATCCCTGCTTGGGCAATAAATTGACAGGAGAGGGGTGTGCTCAAGCCTATGTGGTGGGTGGTTACTCCAGCTACCATAAGGACAGCTGGGAGGGGTGAGACTGGAGGCCTGATGGTCGCCTTTTGAGGTCCCATCTGGCCCTGGTATTCTCTGATCCAGACAACACTGGACCAGGCACCAGAAGAAACAGAACTGTCTTTTACCAATGGATCAATGCCTAACAACCCATAGACAAGACAGGGTTGAGAGGAGGGTGAAAGACCTTTGTGGCCTGAGGTGTTCTGGGCAGAATTCCTGGACAAGGTGGATCTGGACCTTGACCTTGAATGATGGGTGAGATTTAAATGGTCAGAGGCATGGAGGTGGACTTGGTGTGAGATAAGGTGCGAAGGCAGAGATGATTAGGGAGAGCAAGGAGAAGACTAAGAACCCTTCCGTAACACGTCAGCAGGCACAAACTGCCACCCAATCTTAGTAGCAGCTTACAGGCTTATGCTCTTGTCACTTCTCCAGACTCCTGCCATGTCCCTGGGAAGAGTGCAGGGCAGTGTGTTAATCTGGGTATTTCCAGAGCACTTTGGGCACAGCACACCATATGCAGAAGGAGGCTCGGTATAGGGTCTGACCCTTGCTATAGCAGAGGGTCCCAAGGCAGGCACCATGTACCCATATAGCTCTGGGGCTTGGAACAGACAAGGTGCCCAACAGGGTTGGTGGACTGATTGACTGCACAGAAAGCATATACTTGGAAGGGGTGAGTGACTTGTCCAAGATAACATTGGGAGCAGATGGTGACACTGAGCTTAAACCCAAGGCTCTAGAACCCTGCACAACGTGGCCACAAGTCCTCAAAATATAGACCTTAGCATTGTTAAGTCATCCAGTTAAGAAGTGATTCTAACTGGGGCGCCTGGGTGGCTCAGTTGGTTAAGCGACTGCCTTCGGCTCAGGTCATGATCCCGGAGACCTGGGATCGAGCCCCACATCGGGCTCCCTGCTCGGCAGGAAGCCTGCTTCTCCCTCTCTCACTCCCCCTGCTTGTGTTCCCTCTCTGGCTGTGTTTCTCTCTGTCAAATAAATAAAATCTTAAAAAAAAAAAAAGTGATTCTAACTAAGGTCCTCCATTTTTTGCCTCTCTGGGTTTTTGCATGCCTTTCAGCCCACCAGGACCCTTTCCTCTACCTCTCTGTAAAACCTCGTGTGTCCTTCAAGGGCCTGCCAGGATGTCCATCCTCTGTGGTGCTGTTCCCACCTCCCTGGCTGAGTTGAGTGAACCCTGCTCTGGGCTGCCGTAGCATCATACTCAAACAGCAAGTGTCTATTGTAAACTGCATTTTAAAGTGGGATGTTACAGAGTAGAACTCACAGTAGGGTCTGCCATCCATGCTTCACTGAGAGGCCCTAGGGGGTAGGGGACTGCATCTCATTTATCTTTGGATTCGCAGTATCAGACCAGCTCCTGGAAAATTTTCATTGAGTAAATGAATGTACTTAGTCCTTATTCAGGGCTCTTGATGTAATCATATACTATTATATTATCAGGTTTTCAGCAGGGTTTAGCCCATGGAAACCCTAGCAGTACACCAGAAGCTGGCAGAAGAGAAAGGTGAGCTATTTTTTCCCCTCTCCCTCTTTCAAGCTTAGAAGGCACTGTATTAGTTTGCTAGGGCTGCCATAACAAAGTATAACAGACTAGGTGGCTTAAACAACAGAAACTTCTTTTTCCCCAGTCCTGGAGGCTAGAAGTCAAGATCAAGATTTCGACTAGGTTGGTTTCTTCTGATGCCTCTTTCCTTGTCTTATAATTGACTTCTCTTCGTGTCTTCACATGGCCTTCCCTCTGCGTAGTCTGTGTCCAAATTTCCTCTTCTTATAAGAACTCTAGTCATATTGGATCAGTGCCCACCAAAATGACCTCATTTTAACTTAAGTATCTCTTTAAGGACTCCCTTCTCCAAATATAGTCACATTCTGAAGTACTGGGAGTTTAGGACTTCAACATGTAAATTTGGGGAGAGGGACAGAGTCCAGCCTGTAACAGGTACTAACGTCTCCCCAGTCTTGTGACTTCCTGGGGGCCAGTCCCTAACTCTGCCTACACTTCTGCAATAGTGTCTTTATAAATGCTATTCAATTTGAACCATTTATAAGTGTGCCGGCTGTTTTCTGGCAGGCCTCTCAGGAGTACAGATATTGAGGACTATGGTGGAAATAAACTACAACCACTATAAAGTTCCTCAAGAAGGGAAAAATTTAATACTAAACTGTGATGATTCAAAGCCAAATAACAGATCCTTCCCTCCCTGTTCCTCATTCTCCTCATCTGCAAAATGGGAATACTAAAAGTAGTCCCATGATCTTTATGAGAGTCCAGTGTAATAGAGGGCAGAACAGCTAACGCAAGCTGGAAAGGGCAATGAGACTAGAAAGGTATTGAGTCCAGAGGGTGGACCCACTTTTCCAGGAGCAGAGAACAGCTCTACAACTCTTAAGTTCCTAGGTCAGGAGTCCGCAGATCAAAGTTTTGAAAAAAGGAGAGGGATGTTGAAAAGGACAAGACCTAGCTGCTAGCAACAGAGAAAGGGGTAGGGCAGGAGGTGGGGCATTTTTTAATGGGCTTCTTGTCAGGATAAGTTCTAGACACAAGGCAGGGCCTCTTTCCTCCTCCTTGGTAATAATGACCCACCTCATGGGCTTGCTAAGTATCTGTGGAAAACAGCCCAGGCAGAGATCCTGGATACGTCTATTTATGATGATGTTGACATAGAGAGGACCAGTATATTCATGCAGAGGCCATGTTTCCTGTTTCTATAAACATCTTCAATGTGAGAAAAGGCTTCAATGGGTCCATGGGCACAATTTATAGCTTGTTCTGTGCCAACATAAATCAAGCGTGCATACCATCCCAGTGAAATAACTCAGATCGTTGATTTAGGGTGGTAAGGATCTGCAAACAGCCTGGATTCCAAGGCAACTCATTCTTACACCCTGTGATGAGGTTAGCTTTTGTCTTTGGGAGCACAGAGGGTCAATCTGGCCACATGTACAGAGTGGAAACCATGTGGATTTTGGTGTTAGACAGTATGGGTTCGTGGTGACTTAAGCTTTAGTTTTCTCCTCTGTAAAACCAGGCCATCAGCTGCCTCAAGATGTTGTTGGAGGAATTAAATGAGGCCACAGGGCCTTGGTAGGTGCTACTTTGGTGATAAAGTCACCTTTGCTTCTCTAAGCTCTTGCATTCTGTTTTGTTTATGTTTTCTAATTTAAAACTGCTCTCCAAGTTAGCATAAATGGAGTCAGTCACAAGGTGTGAACAACCAAGGCACTCAGAACACTTGCAGTGTGCTTGAAGACAATGAAAGGGACCCCAAGACTCAGTCCAAAGCTTTGCTCAGCACCACATTGAAGACCATAAAGCCCTTTCTCTTGCATGGCCTTCTTTGGATGTGATTCTCATAACTATCTTTGTGTGGGACAAATGATTTTACTTTAGAATAAAAATGGAATAATAGCTTAACAAGACAAGTCAATTTGCAGCCCATAACACTACTCTTGGGGATTAAACTGGTTCATGGGCCACTGGGAATCCTTAGCAGTTTCTGAAAAAGTATTGCTATTAAGATTGAGCTCATATGAATCCTCTGTGGATGAATATTTTTTTTTCTTGCCAGCCTGTTCAATGTCTATACAATCTCTGAAGAAACAGAAAATATATGTGCAATGTCTCCTATGACTCAAACCTTGGGAGTGTTGTATTTAGTGGATTCAGAAGATCTGACTTTGGCCCTAACTCTGCTAGTCACTTACCATGAGACCTTGCGAAATCATTTTCCCACTCTTGGCCTCAGTGTCTTCACTGGTGGAAAAGAAAGATAATCCCAATTCTAACTAACTCACAGGCAGACAGGGGAAGATCCAATGAGAAGATGAATGTGTGGTAGTTTATTAACTGTGACTATCAGGCATCTCAGTGCCAGAAAAGAATGCTGATTTCCGCTCCCCAAACCTCAGCCTCTCCCCCATTCACTCAAGGCATCAGCATCTTCCTACCCCCTGGTGTCCGCCCCTGCTGCTGTCATTCCTCAGCAAGGCCTTTGACTGATTCCTTATATGTAGAGCATTGTTATTTTTAATATATTTATTTTAATGTATTTTCAACCTTTTATTTTAAAAGAATTTTGAGTTACAGAAATGTTGCAATACTTATGCAAAATATTTTAATGTACCCTGCACCTAGATTTCCCAAAAGTTAACATTTTACAGGGCTTGCTTTATTTCTAAGATTGGATAGATAGATAGGTACAGATAGCTTGCTCCTTCTGGCTCTTCAAGTTTTAGCCAAAATGCCATCTCTGAAAGGTCACCTTCCCTGATCAGATCCCTTAAATCCACCTTCCCACCCTTTCACGCCATTCTCACTAAAGTTCTCAACAATGCTGGTATTTTTCACAGCTATTTGCTGGTCGCCTCTGCCTCCCTGGCTAGGATGGGAGTTTTCCATATGCCTTGTCTTGCTTGCTGCTGAATTTTCAGAACCTAGAACAGAGCCTGCAAAGAACTGACACTGAATCCCTGTTGTGCTGCATCATCGACTTGGGGGATTGCTCGGTCTGGCCTGTGCAGGATCCCAGTAGGCACATGGCCTGGTCTCTATGTTCGGAGTGCAGACGTCACCCAGCGTCCACATGCCCCAGCTGCAACATTCACTTGCATCATGATATCACTGCTGTATCCTGTTCTAGGGGGAGATGACCTACAGCAGGGCTACCATTTCCATAGAAGTCCCCTGAGAAAGAGAAAGAAAACTACACCAATGCTCACAGACACAGAAAGAGAAAGCATGGCCAGTTTAGTGGTTCATGTAAAATAGGCTTTGGAGACTGCCTTGTTCACATCCAGGTTCTGTCACTTACAACTGTGTGACCTTGGGCACATTACTTAAACACTCTGTGTCTCAGTTGACTTATGTGTAACAGACAGATAATAAATATATCTTCTTTATAAGCTGTTCAATGAGTAAATGCATTAATATATTTTACGTGCTTGGAGCCATCCCTGGCACACAGTAAGTGTTGAGCAAGTCAGCACAACATATATCACATAATTGAGAGCAGACAGTAGGTACTGCTTTAGAGGGTTTTTTCATTTGGCCAAATATCCCGAATATTCCATATCAATACATATATCATGGTTATTAATGGCTAATATTTTCCATCATACAGATGTACAGTAAGTTTCCTAACTTGTCCCCATTGCTGGATATTTAAGATGCTTCTGATTTTGCTCTGTTGTAAACGACACTACACCAAACATCCTCGAACACGTATCAACACACGTACTGGTGACTATTTCTTCTCATTGCATTTCTAGAAGCAGAATTGCTGAGTCAAAGGCTATGCATATTTTCTGACCTGAGATATAGATTCCAAGTCCTGGGACAGGTTTTCCCTACAGAAGCATTTCCTCAGGGACCCAAGTCCAGAGGCCAGGGCCCCTCCCAGTTCCAGCCATTTCCACGTCACTCTTTGTCCCTTCGCCACCAGGCAGCAGTCTGTGTGTCTGGTGGAGGCCACCACAGGTTCCAGTCACCCTGTTCACTCTGCTCTGGGCAGGAAAACAACCTGGATGTTCTCTCCTCAGAAGGTATCAGAGACCTTTGCTTTGAACTTCGTCTAAGAGAATAAAAGCAACCATATGCATCATGCCTGCTCTTTCCCTGCTGACTTTTCGTCTGTTCTTTGACTTCTGATAGCACATTCACAAAAGCATCCATACTTCAGGACCGCTTTCAATCACAGCTTCCCCACCCCATCACCCAACAGAAACTGTCCTTTACAGCTCAGCTCAAATGCCACTTCTTCCAGGAAGCCTTCTCCCCTTTAATCCATGCATCTTGGTGGGAGACAGAAAAATATGTTTAGTTTTTGACATGCTTACTCACAGATTGTGGAATGCCTTTTTCCATAAGAGGAGGAGAGTCTGCTGTTGATTTTCAGAAGGTCTGAGCAGCCCTTACACATCCTCTCCTCTACCTCCCCAGTTAAATAGGGATAGATCAGTCTGGAGCAAGAAAAGTGGTCAACACTGGTACTCAAGTTGAAAAAGGGGAATGGCCTGACTCTGGGAAGGATTCTCTGAGATGGCAAAATAAATTGTGGTAGCTGCTGTCTCCAAAGAGGGGAACCTGCATCCCACTCCCGGAGAGCAACCCTCCCCCAGTGGGGGCAGAACCTCTGAAAATGTCAAAGAAAAAGCCGTGAGACTTAATTAACAGGAAGAGACATGCAGAGGACACAGGAGGACAGACCTCAATTTTGTGGTACTTGAAGCATATGCAACTGGTGGGGGGGGGGGCTTTCCTAAAGAAAAATAATTAAGAATGTAAAATATCCATGACCACTCCGACTTACCCAACAGGGGAGGCACGATGGAGAAGGGGTGGGGAATGGAAGAAGCAACATCTTCACCCACTGAGCTTAAAAAAAATCATACTGCTGCAAATTGTATAATACTTGAGTATGGGCACATTCCAGGATCCCTCTCCGAAGGGACTAAGAAAGCGAGGGGCTCTGAAGCCTGAGCTTCATTACTGTCACCCTTGCGGTTAGAACTTTCTAGAACTGACAACCAGAGGAAGACTCTTCTCTAAACTCCATCCCTTATAAGCCTCCAGTGTTTGGGGCAACCTCCACCCCATACAGCTGAGATGGAATGTTTTGCCAAATGCAGGGGGGATGGCAAACCAAATCGGTCTGGTTTAGAAATAACAAATAAATGTGATATTTCTTGCACTGAAGTAACCTAAAACATCTTACCTATACCATACTCAGGTAATACCTTTATTTTTAAAAGATGATCAAGCAATATATCCTGAGGAAATGATTTCCCTTCATGAGTCTCGGTCTCCCCATCTCAAACATGGGGAGGATAAAACTGACCTCGTCCCTGGTGTGGCATGAGAAGGAATGAGCTAATACACCAAAAGATCCTGGCACAGGGGAGCCATTATTTCTGAGCATCTGCTTACCCCCTGGCCCCTGGGCACTGACCTGGTAACTGCCAGCTCACAGACGAGAGGAGCTTACTTAGACTGAAGCCCCAAGTGTTTGGGGAACACCAGCCGGCTTTGGGAGCACACCTGGATCTAGCAGTCTGCAGGAGTAGATCCAAGCATAAGCCCTGCTTTGCTGTCTTCCATGGCAAATCATGGCCTCTCTGAGGACCTCAATTTCCACCAGAATCTGGGGAGAATATCAGAAGGACTAGCTGAGGTGAGCACCTAGCACAGAACAAGTAGAGGTGGAAACATGTTCTGTTACAACTATTCTGACTCTGGCTGAGGTCCACTGGCGGAACGCTCCCTTTGGTTCCCTGGGAGGCATTTCTGAATCCTTCTCTACAAGAAGACCCAAGCTCCAAGTAGAGGACTTAGGATACTTCCTCCTTCCTCTTAGTTCTACTGAATTCTATTTCAATGAAGCATCCTCCTTCAAGCAGGAAACTCAAACCACTTCCTCCAACTAGAGAGTTTTTGCAATGTCCCTTTTTCTTAACATCTAGCCAGATGACCAGCTGTGAGAGCTAAAAGCCTTTGGGAGTAGTTCTGTGACATTTATTCCTGGTTCCCATGTTGACTCAGGACAATGGGTGTGGACTGAAAACTCAAGTCTCCATCTCCAAGCTCTTCCCCATTGCCCTCCTGTGGCTTCCTGCCTACTGGCATCATTCAGTCCATGGGGCAGCCTGATGCCAAGGTGGCAGGCCACATTTGATGATACTTGTTCACTCCCAGTATCTTCTCCCTTGATGCCACCAGCTATGTCTTTGTCGTAGCTCATTCTCATGATGACTAGGGACATCCGGGTATCATAGGCTGGGCACTGGGCTGGCAGCCAGGAGCCTTTGCCTTTGCCAACAATGTGTACAGTGTCAGTGATGTCTCTAAGCTTCCACTTTCTCATGTGCAAAATAATAAGAGTTCATCTTACCTCATCCTACCGCTTGCTCTTTGTGTTAAGGACCCAGCTCCCTGTTCATGTCAGCATAACCTCTAAACCCCAGTGCTCTTCTTTAAACCTAGTGTTCACTGAGCACTTGCTAGAGGCCAGGGCCCATGCCAGGACCTGAAGGTACTCAAACGAATAACATTGCTTCCACTCTGAGGGAGATCCCAATGGGAAACCAGGACATTTTAAAGATGAGAAGAAAGGTGCTAACTGCTGGAGGGTGGGGAAAACAGAAACCCACAGAGCTGGCTACCTCAGGCTCCTTGGAGGCCTTTTCCCAGAGGGAGAACCACACCCAGTCTTGAGGGTTCAGCAGGAGATCTCAGAATTCAGAGAAGGGAAGCGAAGGTTGTTGTTCCAAGAAGAAGGAACAGTATGTGCAGAGATTTAGAAGGAATTCAACATGGCTGCCACCACAATGTTCATGTCGGGAGCAGCCAAAGAGTCCGGGGAAAGAGAACAAAGGGCATGTCAGAAGTTTGTGGAACTTGAACCTCCCCACATAGAAGGAGATACCGTCTGAAAGCAGTTTCTGGAAGTTTCCAGTGAAATCAGAAGTCAAGGTACATGCCAAATCCAGATAGTAAAAGCAACCTCCACACACCACAACCCAATGAAGCTTGAGCCCGGACTCTTAGCTGGTTTTGCAGCAGAACCTCTAACTAAGACTTGAAGAAAACAGTCTTAAGAGAAAGACAAATATTTAGAGTTTTAAAAGCTCAGCCTACAAATTAGGAGGAATGGGAAACTTGTTCTAACTTGTTCAGATGTACAACTTCGTTCTAATTTAAAGCAGACTTTGTTTTCTGGTGGGAGATAGATTGAAATCCTCCTGACTCCTCAATAATACGATGGAAACCACTTCTGAGGAGCCAGTGTTTTATGTTAGAGACAACCAAATTTAATAAGGTAACAGAAGAAAAAAAAGTGACGTCAATACAGCTTTATCTGACAATCAAATGAAATATGCTGTTGACCTGACTGAAGTTGTCCCAGTCTTCACTGCTACAGAAGGGAAAAGTGAAACTTTTCCATCCCTTGGTCCTCTTTGCATTCCCCATCCCCTAACCCAAAGATACTCATTCTGCAAAAAGTGAGAACTTGCTCAGCAAAAAGAAGATGGAGTTTTACTCCACTTTTCTCCATCCTTCCAGTGCAGGAAGGAATTAATGTTCCCTGCGTGCCTGCTCTGTGCCTGGCCCCTTATCTTCACTGAACTTTCACTATAATGTGGAACTCTGTAAGGAACCTACTGTTTTCACCTCTTTAGAAAGGAGGCAACCAAGGCTCAGAGAGGTTAGGTGAACTTGTTAAGGTCACACAGCTCAGTTAATATTATACCTATGACTGACTGAGTTAGGATTGTGATCCTCTTCTTACCTGACACTTGTGCTCTTTCAAGCTGCCCCACTGCCTTCCTAGAATCCAGATGTTTGGTGCGTAGAGAGTGACTCTCTGCTCATACTGTCTGTGAATGAAGGGCTTTCAAAGCAATGGAGTCGTATAAGTCCCATTCAGTCATTCATCGAACAAGTAATTATTGGGTGCCATGTGCACCAGGCATTATTCTAGGCACTGGGAATCAGATAGGCAAATTCCTGCCTTTGTGTATTCACACCCTATGGGTACAACAGTGTGGTGGGTGTGAGTGAAGACTAGGAGCCAGACATCTGAGATCACATCTTAATCCTGCCACTGGCAACCTGTGTGACTGTGGACATATTACCTCACCTCTCTGTACCTCTGTCTCCTACCTGTACAGAGGGGCAAATAGTAGTATCTCCTTTTATTGTTATGAGGACTTAATAGGCTGGTATTTGCAAAACATTTAGAACATATGAGTATTGTTAAATAAATAGCAGGGGAACATAGGCAATAACAAAGTAGTATGTTATATGATATCAAGTGTGAAAATGAAAACTAAACCAGGAAGGAATAGGGATAGAGTACATTGGTGGTAGGTTTGCAATTTTAGTTACAGTGGCCAGGGAAGGCCACACCGAGAAGGTGTCATCTGAACAAACATCTAAAGGTCAGTGAGCTGATAGGAACCATGGTTGGGCCTTGCCTTCATGGTTCGGAAAGCAATGAAGGATTTTATGGCCTTACCTCTGAATCTTAATCATGAGTGTTGATACCCAACTCAAACATAAATTTAGTGACATGCTTAACAAGTTAGATTATTATATCATAATGTGATATAAATTATCAATGTGTTTGTAAAAATTCAGCCTCTAATGTGGTCTCAGAGACCAGTGAGGGATAAGGTCATTTCTGGAATATTCCTTTATAACAAGGGCAGAATTACTGATGCTAACTCGTGGTTTACAAGGTACTTCACAGTTCTTATCTCATAGATAAAGCTGACCCCAGCTGTCTCCAGGGCCCATACAAGTGTGCCTGTATTCCCCCTTTGACTTTCTCTTGGCTCACACTCTGCTCAGACTCTTCAGTCTCGGGAGTGGACATAGGCATGAAGACATCTCTGAGCCTCGCTGCCCCCTGAGTGAAAAGGACAAAGTCTGACCTCGTGTCCACTGCCCTGGTCATACAGAAATGGTCTTTTTAGGTTCTGGAATAGTTAAACAATTTTAACTATTTAATTATTCAGTGTATTCTCCATATGCTCTCTGAAAATTGTTTTTTATGCTTCCATGGCACAAAAGTTAGGAATCTAGTTAATAAATTTCATCCTTATTATTATAATGTGAGATAAAGAATATGGCCTAGGAGGCTGGAGACAAGTGTTCACCTCGGGGCTCTGTCATTAACTCCCTCGTGTCTGTGTACATCACAACTTCTGTCTCTGGCTCTCAGTTCTCAGTCTACAAAATAAGGAGGTTAAAAGAAGAAAAAAGCCACCTGGGTGGCTCTGTTGGTTAAGCTCTGACTCTTGATTTCTGCTCAGGTCATGATCTCAGGGTTGTGAGATTTAGCCCCAGTCGTGCTCTGTACTGAATGGGGAGCTTACTTGGGATTCTCTCTCTCTCTCTCTCTCTCTCTCTCTCTCTCTCTCTCTCTCTCTCTCTCTCTTTCTCTCCCTCTGCCCCTCCTATACCCCTCTCTTAAAAAAAAAGAAGAGGAAGAAAAAGAAAATGAGGGGGTAAGGGGACATATACATATACACACACACATGTGCACATACACACCCTGCTCTTGACTTACTGCTTGTCTTCTCTGGACCAGGCATAGGACACACACTGTTTCCTTTTAAGATCACAACCGTCCTGAGGGGCACTACTGCTACATGACAGGTATAACGTGCAATGGAAAGAGGCAAAGAGCACGACTGGAACCCAGACCCGACCCAGCTTTTTGCTGCAATTGCTTAAGGCTTTCTAAGAATCTTCCTAAGATAGTCATTCCCTGATCCTTGAGAACACAGGGACTTCTCCACCTGGCTTTCTGCAGAAGCCATCCTGTCCCCCTAATTCTTCCTTTTCTGCAGCTTGAGTTACAGATAATCTGTCTTTCCCTTCAGTGTTTGTCTCATGGATTTCAGCCCAGTTATGAAGACCCTCCTCCTCCCCAGCAAAAGAAAACACAGGGACAGACTGGCATGTAAGTGACAGCCACTGTCCAAGGCCATCCTCTGTTTCATCATCTTGCCCCTGGAGGAAGACCAGACTAAACACAGAAATGGTGCTTTTAAGTGGGGCCAGAAGCCCCAAAGCAGCTCACTCAGCTTCATAAGAAGCCCACGTCTCCTGGGGATCAGCTATCAGCCCTGAGACCCTTCTCAACCTGGGGCAAGTTGCTGCCTCCATTATTAGGAAGAGGGCACTGGAGCTGGTCTAGGGGAAGCAGGTATCTCAGAGTTTGGGAATGAGCCAGACTGGGTTTGGACCCCACTGCTGCCACTTACCAGAGCAATATGAGTTAAGACAACTGCGTGACTCATCTAGAGTTCTTCTACTCTAAACTTGAACCCGGACTGGAAGACAAAGCATCAGGCTCTGCTACTGCTCACTAGCCGTGGGGCCATGGGGCATCACTTAGCTTCTCTGGGCTTCAGCTTTCCCATCTGTAAAATGCACAGTATAACAAAGTTCAGTGCACTTCAAACTCTCAGCTTCTCCTACCAGTGCAACTGGCTTTAGAGGCTGTGGTGGTCTTCAAGTAGATCAAGGTAAGACTGTGCAGTCAGACTTGATTTCCAAAAGCCACAAAGCTGTAGAGAGTGGTGTTTCTCAAACTTTAGTGTGTTTATGAATCATGTGAGATCTAGTTACAATGCAGCTTCTGATTCAGTAGGTCAGGAGAAGGGGCTGATTGCAAGTTTTCAGAGCAGGCCTGTCCAAGTTGGGGCCCACACTTTGAATAGCAAGGATTTAGAGTCACATGGCTTCCATAGCACAGACAATAATGAATCCACTATATGATGCTTATGAAGCAATAGCCTGCTTTTAGTGATTTATTGTTGAATTCATTAGATAAAGCAATGTTCATAGAGGGCCTGCCATGTACTAGGCACAATGGGGGAAGTAGGATTTCAGTAGGAAACAAGGGCCAGGGCCTGCCTTCCCAGAGCATTTATTCTAGTGGCAGAGAGGAATCAAGCAAGCAATTAGGATAGCCCAGGTGCAGGGCTTAGGGATTCAGTATGTTGAGGGGGCAGAGGACTGTAGAGCGTCAGGGAAGGTCTCCGAGATGAAGGGACATGGAGGCAGAAAGCTGGCCCTGAGAAGGAGAGGCACTGCAGGCAGAGGGAACAGCACTGCTGGGGCAAGGCCACCCAGCCAGTTAGAGGCTCAGTCTTGATTCAAATCAGGTCTGTCTGATCCCGGATTTACTATTGCTAGTATATTCTATGATGTATGAATCAAGTCTTGTACAAAGCTGCCAGCGGTCCTTCCCCAGTGATGTCAGAGCACCTGGCCTCAGAATGGAAAGCTATCTAGGGAGCAGGGGTCTCGGCATCACCTGACAGCCATGGTAATTACGAAATTGGTCTCCATAAGAAGCATGTTGCACCACCATCTAGGCTTAGCTTCCAGTTCCTTTCTCTTGAGGACATGTGATTGGGAAGTGTGGTTGCCCTCCCATCGTTGCTAATAATAACCCTTACTTTTTTTAACTAACAATGAACTTTGAAACTTGGATGTTAGTAGACAGTCACATCAGCTGGCTATTCCTTGGGTGAAGTTCATTGGAAACTTACCTTACCCACCTTACATACGTCAGTGTTCCTAAAATGCTAAGTTTGGTGACTGGCATATTATAAGTACTCAGTATGTGAAGGAAAGAGAGTCAGAGGGGTTAAGTGATTTCCCTAGTCTCCAAAGCAGATAAATAGTTAACTCGAATTTGAAATTAAGTCTACCTCTGGGGCACCTGGGTGGCTCAGTCATTAAGCATCTCTACCTTCAGCTCAAGTCATGATCCCAGGGCTCTGGGATCAAGCCCTGCATTGGGTATCCTGCTCAGGGGGGAGTTTTCTTCTCCCTCTGCCATTCCTTCTTGCTCACACTCTCTTACACGCACAAAAATAAACAGATAATAACTTAAAAAAAAAAGAATTAAGCCCACCTCTGAAGCCCACCACCTTTCTCCAATTCCTCATGCTCTCCTTATGTTAGAATTATTATACCCTTTGCCTTTTGACTTTGTAGGGTCTCCCACTAGGGTGGGCAGATACATTTCTGTGCCAAGTCATCCTGGGCTTGGCCATCTGACTTGTCATGGGCAAAGGAATATGGCTGGAAAGGACAGCATGGAGTTCTGGCTTGAGAACCTCAAGAGGCATTATCTTGTTCATGCTCTTGTCTGCTCACTTGCTCGATTACTATAAGAAGAGCAACCGCAGGCTACTTTTCAGCCTAGTCACCAGAATGGGGCAGAGTAGACACAAACCTGACCTGAAGCCACACCAAACCTGAAGCCTGAGCCCAAGCTAGCCAACCCTCAAACTCATAAGTGAGAAAAAAAATCCTTGTAGTTGTGAGTGAGCATTGGGTGGTTTGTTACCAAGCACTATTGTGGCAATATCTGACTAATACACTCCACAAAAAAAGTACAACCAAGCCAGGACAGCTCTGCAAGCATTTCTTGAGTCCTACAGGGAAATAAAAAGGAATTAAAGTCATTTCTGCCTTCAAAAATAGTTTCATTACTCCTGTCTCCTTTGTTGGTCACAGATCATTATTTTATAATGAACAAATAAATGAGTAAGTCTGTCTTGTTGAAGAGAAATGCATAGCGCTATTAAATAGTATCTAGCAATATCAAGGCATATATTTTCCAAGAACTCAGCTGTATGATAGCATTAACTTACTCTAAGGTATGAAATCAATTAAGGTATTACAGTAGCCTTGCTAGAGACGTAAGACTCTACTCAGCTGGTTCTTAGGGATGGGAAGGGCTGAAAGACACTAGATACAGTCTTCCTGCCAAGTCATAGGGCTTTTGTGTTCAGGAGTTTTGGCTGAGGTGGGAAGAAACCAGAGGGATCTCAGTTCAAATCCACAGACTGCTGCTTCCAAGCTGTGTGACCTGGGACAAGTCACAGATCTCTGACTTCATATGAGATTTCCCTCGACAGCCCCCGACCCCATGAGCTCTCTTCCAGCTACCTTCAAGGGCACTCTCCACCTTTCTCTGCCTGGGAGGGCTCTTGTTGGCCCTCTCTCTGCCAAGAACAAAGACCTCCCCTCCTTCATGTCCCAGCTACACCCAGCTGAAAGGATCCTGATCCTGGGGGGACACTGGGATCCTCCTTTGCACATGTGTCTCTTTTCTTATGACAGACACTAAGCTCCTTCAGGACAGGGCAGCACCTCTGAATGCTTAGATCCCTAGTGCCTTACCCAATGCCTGGCATGTGTCCATAAATACCAGCTGGCTTTAACTAAACTAAATGGAATTGCCCCAAATATCAACCAGCAGCAAAGTAGTTTAAAGTACAGTTCCTACACTCTTTTTTAAAAAAGTGTTTCAGGGCTAAATACATAAATAAAAAAGAGACACACGTTTTGAAAAACAGGTCCACATAAACACACATGTGGGCAAACAAACATATGCCAAACACAACCCTAGGAGATTTCTGCAGACTTGTCTCTCATTTCAGGCCTGTAATTTCCCTCTTGGCCGACATTGGCTTTGGCCTGAACCAAATGTTTCAGACTGCTGGCAAGCAGCCTACTGGGTTTGGGTTTATATTTTTGTTTTGTTTTTCCTTTCCTTTCTTCAGACCTGAAACTAAAGCCACAGGCCTTTCTGATACCTCTCAGCTGTGGCTGTCTTGCTTCATGTCACCTGCTCCCCCCTCCCAGGCCATGTGGATCCATAAATACATCCAGAGGTAATAAGCTGGTCAACAATGGCTTCCTTCTGGAAGGAGACAAAGGGAGGCCCTGAAGGGACAGAGGAGTCTGCTCTGGAAAGTGGCCGTGACCCAGGCCAAGCCTCCACTCTTCCAGAACAGACTATAATCTCATAGCCTGGCCTACTGGCCAACTTCCAACATCAAAGAGGAAGGACGCTGGGCAACTGAGGTACATGAAAATGAAATAAAATGAACTAAGCTGTCCTAGTGACACGGGCAAGTCTTGAAGAGCCTAAATCCTGGGGGACGTCGGGACAGGTGTCTTATTAGGTAGAGCTCTGGGGTCAGACACGGCTTATGTTAACTCCTGGCTCAGCTGCTTCCTCCCAGGCAAGTTACATCACTTCTCTGAACCTTGTTTCCTCAGCTTTCAACTGGTTGTCACCTTCCTTGCAGAGCTGCTATAAAGACTGAGTGAGTGCATGAAGGGGATGGGCGAAGCACTTTGTAGGGAACTACTCCATGGCGGATTCTGTCTTGATAGCAGAGCTTCTGAACCCAGAAGTAAACGAGCCTGTCAGGATGCATCTGGTCCCTCCCAAATTGAGGTCTTTCTGCAGCTGCCTCCCATTTGCCTGCAGGTTCTCCAGGCAGCCTGCTGCCCCCTGGACAGATTCTCACCACTAGAAAGTTCTTCCTTAGACTGACTCTGAAGACAGTCTAGAAATGGTCTCTGGAGCTTTTACTTGCTGGCCCTTCCTGCTCAAGCCATTCCCCCATGGCAACCTTCTCCACAGAAGCAAACTCCCAGGCCTTCTCTGAATTCCAGAATTCCAGACGCTTTCTATATATACACAGACACATATTTGTGTCTGTGTGTACGTGTGTGTGCATGTGTAGGCAATTGTGAGGAACTATATAGACAATAGAAGAGGCACCTGTCCAGGACCTAGAAGGTCCAGGAGGCTTCTTGGAGGAAGGATGCTGAACCTGGGTAGCAGCTGGGAAGTGGTTGTGTATAGTCCTGCTCCTAATAAGGAGAAACTGAGACTCCGTGCGGTCCCTCCCCTACTGTGCCAGTGGGTGATCGTTGATGTCTACAAAGTGTGTAAAGCTAGATATCATGATTGCTGCATTTTTATGGTTTTTCTTATTCTTCAAATATACCTTTCCTCCGGAGGCTGGGTGGTTTAGTTGGTTAAGCATCCATCTTTGGCTCAGGTCCTGATCCCAGCCACTGGCATCAAGCCCCACTTTGGGCTCCCTGCTCAGCAGGAAGCCTGCTTCTCCCTCTGCCTCTACCCACACCACCCCCCCCCCCACGCTCTCTCTCTAACAAATAAATAAATAAAGAGAATTTAAAAAAAAATTAAAATAGGGGCGCCTGGGTGGCTCAGTTAGTTAAGCATCTGCCTTTGGCTCAGGTCATGATCCCAGGGTCCTGGGATTGAGCCCCATGTTGGGCTCCCTGCTCAGCGGGAGCCTGCTTCTCCCTCTCCTCCTGGCTTGTACTCTCTCTCCGTATCTCTGTCACTATCAGTCTTCTCGGTCTCAAGTAAATAAATAAAATATTTTTAAAAATTAATATATTTATATTATTGATACACCTTTCCAGGCCCGCTTTCCTCATCTGATAGTATGTTTCTCCATTCCGCTCTTTGTAGCAGACAGAGTGGGGTCTGCATCCCACTGTCACTCACAGCTAGGTGACTAATCCAAGTGAGAGGACTTCTCTGAGCTTCTGTTTCCATAGTATAAAATGGGGACAGTCCTGCCGACTCCCAGGGCTGGTACCCTATGGAAAGTCAGTTGGTGAAGCAGCTGTTTGGCCCATGTTTACTTTCTTCCCTTGTTTCACAAGATGCTACAGACTGACCTGATACTAGGCCTCCGTTAACAGTTGATAATATTATCAGATGTGCCTTCCAAGGCATTTGCATTTGAACTAGAGAGTACCAATCAGTTCAGGGATGGCCAGCCCCCTGCTGGGCTGAAGAGTCAGGGGGAAGAACAGACCTTGGAGGCTAGGCGATGAGGAACTCACCCCAGAAAGAGGAGGTCACAGAGGCAGACTGTGATGGTTCTACGCAGACAATAGGAAAGGGTGACCCCTGAGGCTTCATGGTGGAGGAGGCAGAGGTCTCTGATGGTGGCAGTGCCATTATGTCACATGGGAACACTCAGTCCCCAAATATCTCCCCTGGGTCTACACTCACCCTCCAGAACCACGCAGAAGATAAATCCTCCAGAGCTACAAATCAGATCATGGCACGCCCACCCCACCCTAGAGTCTACTGGGACTTACTATTCTTACAGTAAAACACCAAATCTTCCCCCTGGCCCTCCAGGCTCTCCTGATGGGGCCCTGGCTTCCTCATCAGACCAGAAGGACCTCTGGAAGTTAGGGAGCTCCAGTCCCTTCAGAACAGATGCACAGATGGGACCTCCACCTGCCTCTTAGAAGATAACCAAGGTTATGAGTAGGTAAAGAGAGGAGCAGACGCGTGCCCTGCTTTTAGCTAGGTCAGGGTCTCTTTGAAGAACTCTGGAGAGCCTCCATAAGAGTATTGATTAGAATCATAACACAAACCAAGTGCCCCCAGAAGGGTTGAGCTGCAAATAATCTAAGGGCAACATTCTGCTTGGAGGTGAGGGCAGGGTTAAGAAACCAGCAATATGGGTGGAGACAGCCCAGGCTAGGGCAGCAGGCAGCGTGAACCCCTTGAGGGGTCAAGGGAATAGAAAGAATGTGCTCTAGTGGCCATGCCAGCCAGAGCCAATGCCAAAACTGTGGAAGAAAAGAGGGGAGGGAGAGAGGGATGGACCCCTACCCTCTGTCTCTTCCCACGCTGCGCTTTCCTGCTATAGCTGCCCTTCGACCCTCTAAATCCAGCTAGAATTTAGAACCTAAGGGAGTCTGGGTGATAAGAGTTCTTAGGAGTTAGTCCTCTAGGGGTATGAGCAGGCAGAGAGGGCAGAAAATTAATTGGATGAGAATGACCACAAAAAAAAAGAATTAACAACACAGCAGGCATCCCGGCATCCTGCAGAGAAAATGAGAACAACCAACCCTAAGAGGGTCAGCTCTTCCCCTAGAAAGAGAGAATGCCATGTAAGGGGAAGAGGGAACCTGGCTGACAGGCAGCATTCCCAGACAGGCCAGAGTGTCCCCACAGCACCCAGGTTGTGTCTGCCATACTTGCCAGACTAGTCCACACGGCCAGACATCTCATACCTCGGCCCATGCACAGTGGCACAGGGCATTGTCCTATGATCCTGGACCTCGCCCATCCTTCCTGCTCCTCCCTGGGACCAAGACCTAGGCAGACAACGAGAGCCTGTGCTGCCACCCACGAGAGGCGAAGATGACTCAGAGCCACTCATACAGTAATGATAAGAGCAAACGATAAGGACTGCATTCTATATAACATGTTATCAATTGTTATCAGTGCTATAATCACACAATTAAGCTCTACTTCTGTGCCAGAGACCAGGCTCACTCTATTAAATGATCCAGTCCTCTTCCAAAACCTAGAAGGTGGTGGCTATTTTTTTCCCACTTAAAGAACGAGAGGAAGACCCAGAAGGGGTAAGCAGCTTGTTGAGATTCCTGTCAAGCCCAAGTTTGCTGGCTGCAAGTCTGGTTAATTACCACGCCAGACTGTCCTGAAAGCCACTAGGAACCCACGGATGAGCGCGAGAGTGAGGCAGGATTCACACAAATCCCTGTGGTCAAAGAATTGGAGTTTGCTTCTCCAGAGTGGTCTTGGAACACTGGCCCTGGACACTGTGTATTTCAATTAAGCCAATCTCTGACATCCTAAGCACTTGGCTTTCTCTTACCCCTGGGCCTTTGCACAGGCCGTTTTCTTTGCCTGGAAAATTATCTTCCTCCCTAATCCCCTCCTCACTGATTAAATCTACCTCCGCATTGCTTGGTCCACAAAGCCTGCCCCCTGTTCTGCCTCATGACAGAACTCAGCCCTCCCTAATGGCTCTGGGTGTGGACCTGTTTCTCCTACTAGGCTGCAAGTCCTGCCAAGGCTGAGACACAGCTGTCTGGTTTACCCCCCTGTCCCAAGGGCCCAGCCCGGCATGTAATGGGTGCCTGGTAAATGTGTGGCAAAGGCAGTTAGATGCTGGCACAGACTTGGCCACCCAGAGCCTAGAGCAGGCTGCAGCCCACACAAGGAGAACCACAGCTGGGGCTGCAGAAGCAAAGAGGAGGGGGAAACTTTCCACCAATCTGAGGCTAGAGCAGGCAGAGCCTCAAAGAAGGACTCCCAGAGCAAAAGGGCTGCTGAACTGAGATCCATGCGTGGGCAGGCTCTTGGTGACACAAAAGAAAGGGAAAGGTGTTCCAGGTAGAAGAAGTAGCATGTGCAAAGGCTCAGAGGAAGGAATGTGCATGGTGAGTCACTTGGAGAGGTGAGGCAGAGGTGGGAGACATGTACTAGGGATGAGGGGACCAAAGCACAGGGGCTGTTTGGGGCCAGAGGAGCGGTGGTGGGGGGCAGAAAGTGGGACAGGCTGGGAAGGAGTGGGGAGGGATGTAGTGCAGTCAGTGGAGCAGGGCTTCTGGAGTCAGCAGGTCAGGGTATGTGTGTATGTGTGTGTGTGTGTGTGTGTGTGTGTGTGTGTGTGTGTACTGAGCAAACCAAGAAACTAGCATGGTCTCCCCCTTTCTCCACGGTGAACCCAGCTAGTCATTCCCGGCACAGTAGCCTGCAGAGGTCGCCAAGTGGGATACTGTCTGACGCCCTGCACCTGGTGGCCATGGTCATTATGGGAAGACATGGTGGGGCAGAGAGAAGGCACAGCCCTTGGCTCCCAGGAGGTAGAGATTCCTTCAGCTCCTCCCCCGACACCCGTGGCCCTGCTCCCCCTCCACCCAGGTACCTGGAGGGACAGGTGCAACCAGAGGGGACCAAACCCTCTCTTTTTATGATTCTGAATTCCTATGCAGCATCTGGGGAGAAGGACTGAGGAGAGAAAAAGACAACCAGAAAGGGTCTGGCATCCATTTTGAGCCAACTGAGTGCTCCCTGTTCTAGAAATGTTGGGTATTATTATTATGTCTCTTTGCAGTTAGGCAGAGAAAATGAACCGGCTGCCTCCAGGGCCCAGGCCTCCTAGACGCACAGCCAGAGCCAGAAGGCTCCTTATTCCCACAGGGACAGAGGTGCCCAGACAGGGCTGTGGACTTGCCCAGGGTCACCAGCTAGTCAGGTGATGCCCGAACCAGACTATGCCCAGATTGATTAGCAGCCCCCCACCCTCCCGAGCCACCAGTGTACCAAAGCACTTCTGAGAGCACAGTCTCTGAAAGCCCCTGGGAGGCAGGGGCAGAGCCAAGACCAATGCAGCCAGCACCACCCCCAACAGCAAGAGCTGTGGCCTACTGGGCACCCACGGCCCGCCACTGCCTCCTCACTGACCCTCCAGCAACCCTTCAGGCTGTGTGACTTTGCCAAGGTCACCCGGATGAGAGTGGGCGTCCTGATCTAGTCTTCTTGGGCCACCATCTGGTCTCTCTACTCTGTTATGGCCTCTAGAGGAGCAACCTAACCATTAAATAATCTGGTGACCAGAATCTGCCTGGACACCTACCCACTCAGTGCTCTGTCAACACTTTTTTTTTTTTTTTTTTTGCCAAACTTTGTTGTAAGCACTCTGTTTAAGTGATCCCCATTTTCCAGATGAGGAAACTGAGACATGGGGAGGTTGGATAGCTTGCCTGGGGTCATTCAGCCAGGTAAGGGGTTAAACTGGGAGTTCTTACCACAATCTCTGAATGAGGCAGGTCAGGAGAACTGCACCCATGAGTACACACAAGCATTGGACCTCCTCTGTCAGCTCTCCAGTCTCCAAAGAAGAGGCCTTCTGTGGGTGGAAAAAACTGCCCCAAACAGAAGCCATTCTGGACCAGACAAGAAATGACTCTGGGACTCAGTTTCCCCATCTATAAAATATTCCCACCTACTCTGATAGCTTAGGATGAAGTCAAGGCCACAGAACTAGTGAGGGTGAACCCTGATCAGACACACCTGGTTTCCCGACGTCTCATCTTGGGTCATTCCCCTTGTACAAAAAGCTCCAGCAAAGGGATTTTATACACACACACACACACACACACACACACACACACACACACACACACACACCAGGCACTGCTTAGAAAACAATAGGCCAGGGAAATTCCCCTTCTGTTCCCACCATCCTGAAAGGAGAACATGCGACACACCTTGGGGAAGCAGAAGTTTGGGTTGCTGGCAACAGTTTCCCACTCGGGAGACACCCCAACAATACACACCCTCCACCCACGTGCCCCTCCAAAGAGTCAGTGCAAGATAAGGAGCATGGGCTCTGGTGTCAGATGGGTGCAGGTCCCAGCTCTGCCTCTTACTGCTTGCTGTGTGACCTTGGGCAAGTGCCTGAAACTCTCTGTGCCTCAACTGCCTCCTGGTTATTGAGAGGCTGAAATGAGATCACACAAAGGAGCAACTAGCACAGAGGCCGGCTCAGAGCAAGCGTTCTGCCCACATCAGCTGTTAGTTAAGATTGCGCTGTGCACGCACACTGGCCTTTACTCACCGATTCACCTCTGCTCCAGGCTGTGTCAACAAACCTGTTTGGAGCTTTCCTCAATGACCTCCCTCCACCCAGTCCTAGCCCTGGGATGGACCTAAGAAGAGAAGGAGATGGTCCTCTTCTGGTTTCCTGTATGAGCTCAAATGTGGTAACAAATTACCGTGAACTCAGTGGCTTTGAACAACACAGTTTCCGCCTGTTACAGTTCTGGAGGTCAGAAATCCAAATCAGTCTCACTGGGCTGCAGCCAAGTGTTGGCAGGGATGGTCCCCTCTGGAGGCTCGGAGGCTCAAGGGGAGAGTCCCTTTCTTTGCATGTTCTACTCTCTAGAGGTTCCTACTCGTGGCCCCTTTCTCTGTAGCCAAAGCTAACAATGTACTTAACGGTCTCTCTGATTTCTGTTTCTGTTCTTATATCTTGTCCTGCTGATTCTGACCCCTGTGCCTCCCCCACTTCATAAGGCCCTGGAAAATCTCGGGTAATCTCCCCATCTCCAGACCTTTATCTTAATCATATCTGCAAAGTCCTTTTTGTCAGGCCCAGTAACATATTCACACGTTCTAGGGACTTGAATGCAGATGTGTTTGGAGGGACTATTCTTCTGCCGACCACACCCAGACCCAGGATCCGGGCCCCCTGGCTTTGCCAGGGCCTTGGGAAGAGAAAGATGAGGTTCCCACCCTTTATCCCTGGACCCACAGCTGAGAAGTCAGTGGACGTCATTCCCTTTCCAATGCATAGACACTTTGGTCAATGTCACCACGTGCATTTCTCCATCCCTAGCCCCTACATTTGGATGTGGCAAAGCTTAGGTCAGGTGCCAGGTAAACCTGGGCCTCCCCTCTGCTGAGGCTAGCTACAGTGTTGCCAGTCACCTTCCTGATGTGACTCCAGACTCCAGGCTTTTCTCTCTCCTGAGCAACCTTGACCCAGCCTCTAGTACCATCTTGTTAAAACAAATCTCATCATCTGCCTCTCCTGCTTGAAATCCTCCCCAGGTTCCCTGCCGCCTCTAGGATAAAATCCAAGCTCCCAGATCTGGCTCACTGGGGCTGTTTTGACCCAGACTCTGTCCACCCCATTCTCCACTTCCTCTCCCATGGCTCTCCCCTCCCCTACCTCCACATGCTGAACTCTTCCGGAGGACATCATTATGTTCATCATTTTCATCATCAGTCATTTTGGTAATAAAACCCACAGCTTCCTCGTACTGAATGCAAATAGCTGGGCAAGGGAATGTGCTAACATTCAGTTATCTTTGCAAATGCTCTTCTCTGAGCTAGAATTCCTTACTTTCTCCCACCTGTTACCTAATAGACCAGGCCTGTGGGGGAAACACAAGCCCACCCGCCCCTCCAGGCAGGATTAAACTTGCCCTCCTCTGGGCAGCCATGGAATGACCTCTGGCCTCCACAACTGCTCTCCACTTCCTGTCTTGCCTGTTTTTCACCTTGAGTTCCTTGGGGATGGTGATCTCTTAGTCATTGAGGCATCCCTAGCACTAAGTGCCAGACATGGTACAAATTCAATGCCCAGTGATATGCTGGAGAAGAGAATAAATCCAAACCTCTGCTCAAGCTATTCACTTCCTCTTTATCCAAACCTCTGTTCAGCAACTACTCTCCACGCAGGTGCTAGTTTCTAGGAGCAGGAGGCAGGATTCTTTTGGGATTCTGCTTGATCTGGATCCAACACTGTAGTCTGTAGTGGGGAAGAAGGGAAGGACGTAAAAGAGAACATTCTAAGTGCTCTGCATGTCTTTAATCTCTACTTGTTTAGTCCCTTTAACTGTTTTCCTGAGTAGATTATGGTATTATACCCATTTTACAGATGAAGAATCCAAGGCATTAAGAGCTTAGGAACTGCCCCAAATCTCACGGCTGCTCATCTGGATAATAGAATTTGAGATGGAGCTGGGGTCCATATACAGGCAAATCACCTCTAGGGAGCCACTCCACCCCAACCCCACTCCACTGCCTTATACTTTTATTTATTAAGCACTTATGGTGTATGAGACACAACAAAAGTGTTCTGCATACAATGCTTATTTAATCTTCCTCATGATACAGGGATGTACTAATATTGTTCCTGTTTTAGAAATAGGTACATCTTCCGTTAGGCTAAGATTCCATGCCTACAAGAAAGAGCCTCCTGACCAAAGCACAAAGTTGGCTTTAATCTTCTTTCTTTTAAGGCTCAACTGAAGAAATAATCTGTGGGCAAACCCCAATATTGGGGGTTTCCAGTTGCAATGGGCTTCTGCCCTATTGTGCCTGCTCAAGCCTAGGGACCCTGGATGGTTGCCAAAAGACTGTGTGGCCATCTCAGGATTAAGGCAGGTGGTTGGGAGGCGAGCCCCTGAGCTTTGCGTTTCGTGGAAGGAGAAAGGAATGGGCTTAGGGTCAGTTGTCCTGGGATCAATAATATTGCCGTGTTTCCCAGCCCCTTAGAAGTTTTATGACCTTAGGCAAATCACTGAAACTTCTGTGCCTGAATTTCCCCATTAGTAAAATAACATCTCCTTTGTAGAACTGTTACAGGATGCAATGAAATGGATGTGTCGAGCTGCTGGTACCTGCCTGGGATGTAATCAGGATGATGTTAATAATAGCAATAAAAACTGAAAGTTGCACAGGCGCAGGCCCAAGGTCACCCAACGTCCGGTCTACTCACGCTTTCTTTTGTAGCTTCTGTTTCCAGCAAGGACTCCAGAACTCAGGCAGTTCCCATGGTTTAAAACCACAGATTCCTCTTTGACTGGTCCTTATCCCTCATGGCCCTTTCCCCTTGTGACCCATCTCTCCCCGCATCAGGACACGTGCAAGTGCTCTGTGATGTGTGTGTCTGTGTCCTGAGTCTCCTGCCCCCGTTTCGGCCCCCTCTGCCTCTCCTGGGGGCCAGCTCAATAAACTTCTCGGGAACAGAGCCCAGCCCAGTGTCCAGTACTTCCTCCATACCCAATAAATATTGAATGAATGCTGTCATGCTCTCTCCAGACACTTTACTTCTTAATCTACAGTTTGTCCAAATTTTTAATCCTGAAATAACTTTGAATGCCTTGCTGTGTACGTACAGAACATCTCCGAGCAGCCTCAGTGTCATCTCATGGGTCCCACTGACTAAGGACCCTCAGTGTTTCCTCCTGTGTCCTTCAAAACTCTCATCATTAGTCTGTCTTTGTTCATTCTATCCCCCGGGCTTGAAATGCCCTTCTCTGGTAAATTGCTAGTCATCTTTCAAAACACTATTCATACCACAAGTATGTGTTGAGGCCCACGCATTGTCAGGTACCTTTCTAGACTCTGAGGCTTCATCCAGGAACAAAATACAAATCCCTGGCCACAGGATACTCTAGTCTGGGACAGTGTGGCAGTAGATAGAGATGGAGTGAGGGAGGGGTCCCGCAAGCTCCAGAAACACCTTCCAAGATCCCTCTCCCCACACTCTCCTCCCATTCTCAGATGCCACAAAGCTCCCTCCTGGTGCCCCTCTGTACTGGGATATGATCATAAGGGTCTAGTTACATGTCTATCTGTCAGATAGCCAGACTGTGATTTCTGCATATGACATCTGAAGTTTGTTCACTGGCTGGAAAGAAAGAAGGGAAAGGTTCCCAAGTGGTGAAACAGCAACCTGCAGACAGGCAGTGGAGCTGAGGGAGGCAGGGAGGCTGCAGACCCCTGCTGTGCACAGACTGCATTGACCCCTGCCATAGGAACACCAAGCTCACACCCAATGCTGGATGCTGATACAGCTCTGGAAGTGACCACCAAGCCGGTGCTGGGGGTTTTCCACCCTATTAGACTGGATGTTTTGCATCTGGGAGCTTCTGGGGCTCCCAATGGTCCTGACAGCTTTCAGCCCACCCTTCCAGGTTGCCCTGGGCACCAGTCAGCCTCACCACAAAGCTGAGACCACTGAGCAGGAGGGTGTGAGTGGACAAGAGGAGAATTAGACCTTGGCTTTCACAAGAGAAGGACCTCATTTCTGCCACTGTCTCTCCACAGTGATATTATGAGTCCTCTTTTCTGACTACAGGTCAGAGGTTAAGTAATATTCCCACACTTGCCAGCTGGTGGTAGAGCCCAGATGCTCAGGTCATCTGGCCACAGAGATCACTCATGTACTTAATTTAATCCAAGTTTCAGGGGCTCCACTGGTTTCCCATCCTCAGCACTGCTGACATTTGGGCCAACTGTTCTGGGCATTGTAGGGTGTTTAACACCATCCCTGGCCTCTACCCACCAGATGCCAGAAATCACCTCCTTCCTCCTACACACACATCAGTTGTGACAACCAAAAGTGTCTCCATACATTGCCCTAGTGGCAAAAATCTCCCCACTGGCCTGCTCCTACCCAAGCAAAATGGACTAGATTCATGGCCTTGGCTACCACTGTCCTCCCATATAACACAATCTGGATGAGTGGTCTCCAAGGGCTCCATGACTCAATGCGGGGGCAAGTAGCAACTTGATTTATATGTATTTTTAATCCTTATTCTATGTATATTTAATTTTATCCAAGACCCAAGAAGTTGGTCTTTACCAGTGTTTGCTATTTATATTGCTGGTAGAACACAGCTATGTTTCTAAATAAATATGATGAGTGAGGACATATCTAATATTACTTTCAGAGAGAGGAGCAATCAGAAAAGTCTGGAGACCACTCTACTAGATGCTCTGAAGGTTTTTGCCAGGCACCCATCCTAAGTTCTATGAGAATAAAAGAGAGCCTCCTGCAATACTGTGATGTACGGGGCACAATTTCTTTCTGGGCTTCAGTTTCCCTATCGGTTAAATGGAAACAGGAAAGAACCCACCTCATACGATTGTTACATGGACCAAAAAATAATGCATGCACAGTCTTAGCACAGTGTAGAATAATATTCAGAAATGTGATTTTCATATACAGATGAGAAAACTAAGGTTACATAATCTTCTAAAATTCTCTTGGGTCTTAAACTCCTGTATGGTGAGGTCCAAAGTCAAAGCCCCAGGGGTCTCATCCTAGTCCACCTCACTCCCCATGCCCCAGTGTGTGGCTCCTGTGAAACCTCAGAATATTCCTAGTGCTTTTCTGCCCTTCCACACTTGTTTTAGCACTTGGTACACAGCAGCATGTGTCAAATGTCTCCTCAATTTGGTGGAATAAATAATTGGTTCCCAGTCCCATTTTGTGCTATATCTTTCTATTCGCCTTAATTTCTACTCATCCCGGGAATGCAAAATGCAAAGCCACTGCTACAAAAAATAGATACTCACTAAAATTTGTTGAAGGAATAAGTAAATGTAAGAATAAACAATGACCAATGACAGGCCTCAGTCAGATGTCCCAAAATTACAAAAGCACTTAGGAAAAGGTGCTCTTGTAGCACCCTAGAATGTTTCTTCCAGGTTTGTATTTTGGCTTATAATCACGTAACTGTCAGTCCCCTCCCCTCTGCCGTAGGAGACAATCTCCGCAAAGTCAGGATGGGTCCTTTCTGATCATTGTCATATTCCTCGTGCCCTGTCCTTGTCTAGTACCCATAACTTGTATGCTGAGGGAACACCTGAGTCCATAAAGTAAGATATCATCCTAGCCTCTCTTGCTTTTTACAGCCGAGCTCCAGAGGGTGAAGGTGACCCGGCCACAGTCTCTCAGCCAGCTGCCATCAGAACCAGGTTTCTTTCTCCCTCCCTTCCCTTCACCAGAAATCTTGAGGATGTGGCCCCACAGGTGCTCAGAACCCCAGGGGTGTCTCTAAGAGAAAGGAGTGTAAATGTCTCAATACCTCCCTACAGGTGTCAGTAGGAGATGTATGGCAGCGGGAGGAATCTGTCCTTCCAGACTTCACCAAGGTGAACCTGGGAACTTAAACCAGCCCCCACATGTCTCAGTAGATAATGACTGAAAAACGCTTCGCAAATGAACAGGCACCGCTGTGGGAGAGACCAAAGAGCACAGGCCAGCTCTGGGCTCACCAAAACTATGCAGCTTCTCTCGCCTCCCCACTCCTCCATCAGTCCTCCACTGATACCTCGACAGCGAGCAGCAGTCATCAGTCACGCCACTTACTGCTTGTGTGATTAGAGCAGCATCCTTAACATCGCTCTGCCTCGGTACTCTTCATGTAAAATGGGCACAACAAGGGTATTTACCTCCTGGGGTTGTTACGGGAGTCTGAAGTGAATACACATAAATGGCTTGGAGCAGCACCTGGTACACAGTGTGTGGCACACCATTGTGGGTCTCTGTTCCTCTGTGCTAGGCACTGAGAAGACACTGCCTGCCTCTTCTGCCCCTCTGCTTCAACCTCTCCTTTGTTAGGATGGAGACAGGTCTGGGCTCATAGCAAACACCTGCTCCTCCCTGGGCAGCGGATCTCACCCCTTCTCATCTCCTCAAAGCCATTGCTCTAGTAATTCTCTCCTTTTGGGTCTGAATCATCAATTTTTGCCTCTAGGCTTAATGATTCTCATCAGCATGAAAACATGCTCCCTCTCTCTCTTTTTTCCCTCCCCCCTTCTCTCTCCCCCTCTCTCTCATACACACACATACTTCTCTTGAACCCACATCCTCCCCCAGCTTCCACCTTGCATCTTTGCTTGTCTTTATAGCAAAGCTCCTCAAAACAGCTGAAGATACACCCTACCGCCCAATCCTTGCCTCTCTCCTGCTCTGGGAGTTAACTCTGGTCAGGCTTGCACCCCAGCCCTCCTCCAAAGCTTAAGCAAGAGCTTAAGTCAACAGTGAACCCTCACTGTCAGTCTGATGACAGAGCCCCAGTCTGGATCTTCATGAGCTAGGCAGTGGCGTGACACACCACTTCCTCCTTCTGTGAAGCTCTCTCTCTAAGCATGCCTTTTAGGACTGACTCGGTGACTTCTCCCCAGTCTCCTTTGCTGGTTCTTCCCCACCTTCCTACCTCCCCAAATACTGCACGGAAGGCCCACGGCTCAGTGCTTGGCCCTCCTCCCTGTGATCTGCTGCAGCCTCCTGGGCTCAAATACCATCCATGCTCTGTGCACTGTGGGCTCCCCAGGCTCTGTCTCCAGCCCAGCCTCTCCCCCTCCACAACTCCATAGGGACGTGACATCTTGCATTAAACATGCTCACCATCAGTCCTACTTCAGCAAATGCCCCCAAATTGCTTCTCCTGCCATCTTCCCATTTGCTTAGGTCCCAAATCCTTGGAGTCATTCTGAACTCCTCTCTCCCATTCATGCTGCTTTCCAGTCTGTCAGCAGAGATTGCTAGTTCTCCCCTCAGAAGATAGTCAGGGTCTGACCATGTCTTAGCACCCCTGCCAACCTGGTCTGATGCCACCCCTCACCTGGATTGTCACTGAGTCTTCTTTGAGGATCCTTCTGTTGTCGTCCTCATCCTCCTTCATTGTTTCCAGCATGGTCCCCTGAGAACTACTGTTAAAACAGAAGGCAGATCATGTCACCCCTCTGCTCAAGCCATCCAGTGGCTCCCATCACAACCAGAATAGAAGCCAGAGTCAGCATAATAGCCCCTAAGGTTGTGTAGGACCTATGTCCTTCCCTGTCATCCCACAGCCCCCTGTTTCTCTGCTGCTCTCCTGTTCCATGCCCTCCGCTCTGCTCTTTGCTGCTTCTGAGGCCCACCTGGGACTGGCATGCTCCCCTCTGGGGGCTGTGCGTGGGCTCACTGGCTCCCTCTTCACACCCTTGCTCCAGGACGCCTTCTCAGTGAGGCCCTCCCTAGCCCTCCACTTCAGTGCATGCACCCCTTATCCCACCATGCTGTCTGCCCTGCTCTGCCCTAGTTTTCTCTCTGGCTCTATGCCCTTCTGACACATGGGGTGCTTCCCTCATTTGCTTGCCAGGAAGCCCACTGGAATGTGAGCTCCATGCCAGCAGGGGGTTAGGACAGTTTTGTTCACTGCTGGGCACACATAGTCAGTGTGCAGTCAATGTTTAATAAGTGAATGGATATTCTACTGGCTTTGTTTACTTCTGTTCATTGTGAGGAAAGGAGCTGCCCCTTCTGCATGCGTGCAACCCCCTCTGGTGCCCAGAGGAGACCCTCCCTATGGCCTCTGGTGAGGATTTTTCAGAAAATGGACAATGAAGTAAACAGATATGTGAAGAATTCTGTCGTAGCAGAGGTCACGCTGGGCAGTATTAGCCTTGTTCTTCGGAAACCAGCAGCCTTCTCAATGTGCTTCTTGGTGATTGCCACATACGCGGGCTGTGACTTCAGAAGACGTGGCCTCTGCTCTCCTCCCACCTGGGGGTTGCCTGCTCGCAATCCCAGGTCTTGCTGTCTTCCCATGTCTACTTAGCCTCCTCCCCCACCTCCAGGAGGCTCCTGCTGAGACCCTAGCCCACCAGGCTCTCTCTGCCTCTCAGTAACCTTTCCACCCCTAGCCTCACCCTGCCAGATGCCCAGTGAGTCAACAGAAGGACTTTCCCTCTCACACCTCCAGATGGGATGGAAGCCATTCTCTGAGTGAGGAGAGTCCTAGATCTCCACAACTCTCTCTCAGCTTCTGCCATGGGCACAGAATGACCGCCCCCCTCCCCCAGGGCTGCACCATGATGGACAGGGTTGGGGGCACCTGGAACTTCTCCTCTGATGGCTTCCATTTCCTCAAAGGAGGCAGGAAGCAAGCTCTTCACCTGAAAGTGATGATGGGGAAGGAGGTGCAGAGTTCACAGAATACGGGAGAAAGTTTGAAATGGCTGAGAACAGGAGAGTGCCTGGAGAGGAGAACTAGAGCTTGGCAGACCGTTAATTAGCATGTTTGGATGTTTTTCTCAGGCCATGGTTAATGCACAGGTGCAACAGCAGAGTAGGTGAGAATCACCTTTGACCAGAGTTGGGGTTTTGCCCAACAATATCATGAGTCAAGTGGGAACAACAGAAACTGTATGTCAAGGAGTGACTATAATGAAAATGACAATATGAGAGGTGAGAGTGTGTCATAAAGATACCCATTGGCCCAAAAGCCTAAGTTTGCTGGGAAAACTCTGACAACAGATTTGAAATTGGGACTGTCTCAATGCCTTTTCCAGAAAGTTCCCGGATCTACCCTTTTCCAGTGTGGGATGGGTCACTGTCTCCTATGTTCACCTCTATGGCATTTTAGTACTTGATTTACATGTATATCTTCCTCCTGGACTATGAGCACTTGGGGGATGGAAGCCATTCTCATATTTCTTTGAACACCAGTGCCAGAGCTGAGGAAAAGCTCACTATGCAATTGCTGACTGACTGAATATATTTATTTGATAGAACCCAGACCATGTTCTGTATAGTAGTAAATCCTCATGTTTGTATAATAATTTGCAGTTTATAAAGCAATTTCATATCCATGATCTTCTTTCAATCTGACAACCATCCTCTAAGAGAGCAACTCATTCATTCATTCATTCATTCATTCTATTCTACTCTGTGCCAGGTACTGTCTTAGGCACTGGAAGACAAAAATGCAACAGACAAGAACAGCTGCCTTCATGGAGCTCATACTCCTGCAGAAGGGACTACTTGATTTACAGATGAGCAGAGTTGAGGTTAGCTCGAAGAGACGAAGCAACCTGACCAAGGTCACGCAGTCCAGGTAAAAAAAAAAAAAACACAAAACACCGGATTAGGACACAGGACTGTCTGACTTTAAGGAATGTATTTTCCACCACACCACAGTTACCTCACAAGATCATGGACTTATCCGTGAGGTGTCTTTTTTTTTTCCCCCCTAATTTAACAAATAAAAGGAAACTTGGCAGAAATCCACACCCCGGGACTACCTTGGAACTCCTTCCCTTGTCTGGTGCATGTGTTTAACAAAGATGTGAGAAATACCTGCCAGGTCTCTTCTTGCCAGAGCCAACGACAGAAGCCACACCGCATTGTGAACACAGCGTCTGCTTGTGTGCAAACCCGCAGGCATTTTTAGCAAGTTTGGGGAACATAAAGAAAGCTGTTGGTTTTGTTTGCACATATTTTTCGCCTCTGCAAAAGGCTTCTCACCAAGCAGCAGCCTAGGAGCTGCCTTTTATTTGATCTTAAGACATGCAGTGTCTTTATAACTCACTAGCTGAGCTACAGTTGAAAATTATTTCACCTGCTCTTGTTTCCTTTGCTGGGAAAATGGGTCTGGTAATAAAGACCCCTGACTCAGGGGGTGGTGTGGTGGGGTGGATTGAACAGGATCCTGTGAAAATGCCAGCCTTTCTGGAAAGCTTTATGCCATGGGGGAAAACTGGGGCTGAGTGCAGTGGAGGCAGCCTGGGGAGGAGAAGTCTTCACCAGAAGCTGAAGCACCTGGACAGGAATCCCAGCTCTATCATTTTGAGCCGCAGAACCTTTGACAAGTTACTTAACGGCCCCCCCTCCCTGGTTCTTCCTGCCTCAGTTTCCCAAAGGACTGCACAGTGTTAGAAACAATGCATATACAGTGACCAGCCCTAAGCCTGCATGTGAGACTTGTTCAGTAAACAGCATAGTGTTTATTATTATTATGTATTATTATATATATTATTATATATTATCATCTCTACTGGCACTAATATTTGGGTGGTTGGGTCAACAACGATTTTAGGAATTTTAGACCACAAACCTTGAGGCAGGGACTTTGTCTTATGTATCCTTGCATACCCAATGTTTAAAACTGTATACCTAATGTCTAAAACTCAACTCTGCAGTTAGCAACTGCTAGTAAAAGTTTGGAGAACTGGAGCAGATGGAGGAGGAAACAGCCAACACCCCTCAGCACGGTCAGCTCAGGCTTGGGCAAGAACAGGTGTTCACTGCACACCTGCTGGGGGGCAAACCTCAGGTGTTCGTGTGTGTTCACTCATCCGAATGCACAAGGCATGTATTATTGTTATCCGTGTTTAAAAAATTAGGAAACTGACCCTCCATGGTCAAATGACTTGCCCAAGTTCACTCAGCCGGGGGATGGCAGAGCAAGGACCAGAACCCGAGGGCATCTCACTCCTGCGCCCCCGCTCTTACTCTCTGCCCTGTACTGCCAGGAAGAGCTCTGCCTTGAGGTTTCCCTGTTCTGACCTCGTTGAGTTCCTGACTGTCTGGTTGTTTCTGATGTGCCTGGCAGGAAGAGTAAATCCTCTGTCTATAAAAGCCTGAGTAAATGATTTACATGGCCAGCCTGTGTTGTTGTTTTCAGGTGTTTTTTGTGTTTCAGTGCTCCCTGCCCCCCATCATGGCAGGCACAGGCATTGCAACGGGAGATCATCACCCATCTATGGTCACCCTGTCCCTGGCAGTGTCTACCTACTCTGGAAGCAGATGTCACCCTCTTCTGAGAGGAACAGGGGTTCCTACCCATGCCCCACCTTCTGGGAAATATGTGCTTGCCCCCAGAACAGAAGGGGAGAAGAGGTGTGGCCTTCAGGGGGGTCGGAGGCTCACAGCGGGGAGTGAGGAGGGGCCATATTGCTCCTTTGCCCCCCAACTCATCAGGTACTTCTGTTAAGGTATCACAATGGGTATTCCCAACAGCCTACTGCCTAGTCTGGACCTAACACAGAGTCAGGGTCCCTCAGTCCAGACAGTGGAGAAGCTTGCCCGGGGCCACACAACCATCAGCAGGGGAGCCAAAATGGCCATGTCCTCATTCTCTCTACAGTGTGATGTCAGGGGATGGAGAGCAAATCCCAAAGGAGTTGTGTAAAGGACTCTCAGTTGTGTCTTTGAGCTGCACAGTACCATAGCAGGTCACAGTTCCCCTCTAAAATGAGAGTGACCTGAGTCTGAATTCCAGCCCCACGGCCAGCTTAGTGAGGAGCCATGGGAGAGCCACGGACGAGCCACTCGGGAATCCCAAGTGGAGGAATCGGTATCCCTCCCTTGCAGGCTGCCTTGAGAAGTTGAGGATACAGTGCATAGAAAGTCCTGTGCCCACTTCTTGGCAGATCTTACCTTTGCTTCTTCCTTGGTTCTCCAAACACTTTCTGGGCATTAAAATGGTCACGTTACTTATAATGTCATTCAATGCTCTAAGGTAGGAATTAAGAGACCCAGTAAGCAGACAAGTGAACACAGTGTCAGAAAGCTTGGGTGTCTTGTCCAGGGAATGATGACTCTGACACCAGAGTCTTTGTTTTCTGTACTAGTTCAGAGATACCTTTGGTTTTGTTTGGGTTTTGTTTTAATCCAAGGGTGGTGTAGCTGAATTAGCATTGTCTTGTACATTGTGGCATCGAATGTGTGCATGTGAGATTCCCAGTAGCCTCATGAACCTCCACCATTCTTTTATTTTATTTATTTATCTAACAGAGAGAAACACAGCTAGAGAGGGAACACAAGCAGGGAGAGTGAGAGAGGGAGAAGCAGGCTTCCTACCGAGCAGGGAGCGCAATACAAGGCTCAATCCCAGGGCTCCAGGATCATGACCTGAACCAAAGGCAGACGCCCAATGACTGAGCCACCCGGGCACCTCTCCACCATTTTTTTTTTTTAGAAGAACAAGATTTTTTCAATATGTTTTCTCTTTTGATGAGACCAAGGGGTCTCATCAAAAATGCAACTCCCGAAGGCCAAGCCCCAGAGCCACTGAACCAGGATGATCTCTAAGGTGTGGGGCGGTTTACCAAGCTCCCTGGCTGATTCTAAACCACACTCAAGGTTGAGAACCACTCCCTTTGGGAATCAGTCATCCAATAAGCACTGGTTACATGGAAGAGGGAAGACAGTTTTCCAAAAGCTAAAATCACATCTATGGCAAGCTTAAAAAGCCATCTTGTGTGCCAGGATCAGGGTGTGACCATTGGAGAGAGGTGGACCCTGGGCTGGGGCAGACCCGGTGACCCCCAGATGCCCTGGTTGTAGTGCCAGTGTGGGTTTTAGGCCTGCAGCGGTCAATGCCACTCCAGGCAGTCGGGTCAAGCTGCCAGGGGTATTCCCAGCTGTAGGAAAAGCAGCCTGCCAGCAGATCCACAGCAGTGAGGAGAAAAGCCAAGGGATGAAGGAAACAGGGACCATGCCTGGCCTTCTGGGAAACTGGCTGAAGGACAAGGCAGGAGCCAGGGCTCCAGCATAGATATAAGGCAAAGTCTCCCTCGTGAGACACAAGTGCAGCCTAAATGTCTAGAGCACAAGGTCACAGGGGAGCAGGAACAGGGGGATCTTGATGTAAACCTCTAACTGGAAGCCCAAAGCAGACATTTGGGGCAGCATCCAGGGGAGGAAGCCGAGCAGCTCCAACAGAGGCCGTGGCAGCCCATTGCGGCAGGGAGTCAGGCCCAGGAGTGCAATCTGCCCCCACCATAAGTCACTGGGGCCGGCCACCCTTTCCAGCACCTGCATTCGCCTCTAACGTTGGAATATGTCTTAATACTGAATCTAGGTAAGTAATGGATCCTGCCATGAGTGGTGTGACCTCAGTCCAGCCCCTTCATGACTCTGGGCATCTCATCTTCCTCTGCTCCATGAGGAACCACACTTGCAGACTCCAAGGTCCCTACCAGCTCTTCCGTCTACCTACCAGGGTATCTGGGGAAATTAACGACTATATTTAGGAACAAGCCAGATCCCACCTGCTCTTGGCATCCATTATCTTGCCAGTTTTGGTCTGATTGTCATGGGCCCATCTTTCTTCTAAAGCCCTAGCACGAGCAAGAGACAAGGCCCGTGTGATTTGAAACCAGGGTTTCTCCCACTGACTAGTCTGACTCGCCCTGGTTTTGCCACAAGGGCATCAGAGGTACTTGGGTGACGGTGGAGAATTCTGTGGGGGATGTGAGCATATTCATCTTTTTTTAATACAACAACAAGAGAAAAAAAGAAGAAGAGGAGGGGGAACAAAGAAGAGCACCCAGGACAGCCCACTTCTTGGAGAGGTGCCCAAGTGTATGAGGAAAATAGCAGTGCTCTACTCAAGTGGCAGACTGGAAGAGGTGGGTCATATGGGAGTTCTGGGCTAATTTGGCAATTTATGAACTGATGGGAGCAAACTGGTCTGCTTGCTCAGAGAATGCAAGGAGGAGGCAGCAGAGTAACTCTGCCAACTATTTCCAGAGTCTTGGCGGCAACAGGAGAAAGGGGCAGAGCTTTGCCTATGGTAGCAAAATTGACTGAAATATTAGAAAGAATTTTAAAGATGCTGGAACAGACTTCCTGATGCTCAGTGTGGCAACAGGAAGGTGAGACGGAGTAGGGAGAGAGGGGCCCTGGAAACCACATGGCTCTGCTACGTGTGAGCTGTGGGCTTGAGGACAAAGTGGGTAGCCTTCTGAGCTTTGGTTTCTCAATGTAAATATTGTATCATGTAAATTATTATAAAACATTTAGGATCACTGTTACCAGAGCTCAAACATCCCAACGTACTGATTTAGGCATCTCTAAAATTGGAGCGTGTCTTGTGATCTATCATATTTTAGTCTATGAAATTAATAGTAAGTCAAACTCATCACACGAAGTGAACACTCAAAACTATGGACAAGTGTGATCTCATAGGAGCCAGAAGTATTCTGTAGCATGCCCTTCTAGAGTTAAGGCTATTAACTACAACGCCTGGAGGGTCAGGGTGCTGGGGCATAGGAACCACCTCTCCTCTTTGCTCTTCACGGTCCACGATCTGCTGGATGAATGGATATACTGCAGGGCCCTGAGGTTCATTCAAACCCAAGATTCCAGATTTCTCTGACATTAGAACTGCTACCAGAACTCTACCATCGAAGGGTTCCCTATTCTCTGAATCTAAAGTCAGGACATGTGATTTCTTATCATCACCAAATAAAATCCAGTCAATGTCTGATTGGACTCAAGTCATCTATGGAAGCCTAGAACCATCCAGAACAACCCAAGGTTCTTGGAATCATATTACTTCCCACCACTGGCTTCTGCCCTCCTCCTTCTTTCCTTCTCCTGTGCTGGGGGCATTGGAGGCAGCAGGGGCAAATGGATAGGGTTCCTACCCACGGATTCCTGAGAGCCTGGCAGCGAGACAGTAAAACAGGTAACAACAAGTAGCGACAGAAAATGCAGGGCGTGCTGAGATCAGGAAAACTGGGTGAAGCTCTCCACACACAGGCTGCCTGAAAAAACCCGACTCCTTTCTGGAGACAGGCTCAACACACCCTCCTCTGTGAAGCTGTCCTGGCCTCTCCACTTGGGCTGACTTCCCCATCGACAGGCTCAGCCAGTGGTGGCACCTTTCTCGCTGGTCTCTGGCCCTCCGACACTGCTTCTAGACTGTGAACTCCTGGGGCATGAATGTGTCTTTTCACAGCTTTATTCCTAGCATGATGGTGTGACCCAGAATTGTTGCTGACTGGAAATCCATTAGTAAAGGGTTTGTTTTGTGTTCGGTGGGTTTCTTCATATGAAAAGTCGTACAAAAGATATAAAGAGCCAATAGCATTCACTGACTTCCTCTGAGCCTCAGTATATCTCTTTAAATCGAAAGAAATTTACCACTTTGTTCGTTTGTTCCTTCCTTCCTTCCCTTTCCTTCCTCACTCCCTTCCCCTCCCTCCCTTCCTTCCTTCCTTCCTTCCTTCCTTCCTTCCTTCCTTCCTTCCTTCCTTCCTTTCTTCCTTCCTTCCATCCCTTCCTTCTTTTCTTCCTTCCCGTCCTTCCCTTTCTTTCCTTTTTTAATAATTTTCCTTTTTCTTCTCTTTCTCTCTAAGTAGTGGAACACTTTCTTCAAGTGAAATCATACTAAGAAGCCCAGTATGTAATCCAAACAAAGTCTGAGCTTCTCTGAATGGAGAGGTAGGACCTGAACACTCAAAGCTCACCTCTACTTTCCGTTCCCTGATAAGAGTGAAGTCCATCTTACCTCTAACACCGAGTCAAGACTATAACTTACTGCATCTCGAGTAGCCAGACTCACTAAGACCAGGTATTGCCACTGGAAGACAATGCTAAATATGTATTGAGACCCTAATACATGCCAGGGCACCTGGGCCCTTTAAAAAAATTACTTCATTTCCTCTTTTTTTCCCCCTTGCCATCTCTTTCTCTTTGCCCCAAATTCTGCATTTTCAAAGTTAAAAATAATCTTGTATTGTCGTTAGCTGCCTTGAATACTTTTGGAGAATGAGCTAGAGTTATAAATAGATATAAATACAAAACACGGTGTTGGTTTAATCCTCACAACAAACCTGTGGGGTTGGTTTTAGCAGTTCTGTTTCATAACTGAGATCAGCAGGGCGCAGAGAGGAAGCGAAGTTGCCCAAGATCATTCCAGGAAGTCAGGGAGTGTGATCCCATTTCCCACCTCGTGGGTGCTTCCCACGCCTCAGCACCACCCTCACTAAGAGGTGTGCACTCACTAATTTATTTAATCCCCACAAAACCCTCGTGAGATGGATACTGTTGCCACAGCAGTGATACAGATGAGAACCCAGAGGGTTAGAGGTGAGGTCGCTCGTCCAGGGCCACATAATCACCAAAAACCAAGCCAGGATTTGAACCAGGCCTGGGTGGGCACCTGTCCAAAGTCCGCTCCTTTCTTCCCTCCTCCTCTAGAAGGTGCTCTCTCTGTCCCTGTGGGGCCCGCTGGGGGACAGTGCAGAAATGTCAGGGCCAGACCAGGATCCTTAAGCAAACCAGACTGGGTTTCTGCTCAGGTTTGACTGTGTGACCCCTGGCAAGTAATTTAACCTCCCTGGGTCTCTGTTTTCTCAAGGACAAAATGCTGATTATAATCCTAACAATCTCAGAGGTATTGTTGTAAGGCGGGGAATCTCAGGGAACAGTATCTAGTATAGAATAAATACTCAGTAATTGCTAGTTCTTAGATGTGTATCCAAAAAGCCCAGGAACGAATAGCAGCTCTCCCATTATGTTATTACAATGTCAGTAATGCCGACCCTTCGTCGTAGGGGTTGCACACATCCGTGGAACGCTGGAGCACAAAGAAGCTAGAACTGACTATGGAGCTGACTCAAGGAGGAATCCTGACCGTGGTCCTTCGCTCCCAGACTGAGGCTGGCCCCTCGCAACAGAAGCTTATTAGAAATAACAAACACTCCTGAGCACCTACTATGTGCCAGGCCCACTTGAGACTCCGGGTGTTGAGAAGCACAGGGGCTCTGTGCCTTGTCCGTGTGTGTGTGTGTGTATATGTGTGTGTGTGTGTGTGTGTGTGTGTGTGTGTGTTTGGGGGAGATGTCACAATATAATATGTATCATTTTAACCATTCATAAGTTTCCAGCACAGTGGCATTAAACACATTCACAGCGTGATGTGACCGTGACAGCATCTACACCCAAACGTTTTCTTCTCCACAACAAACTCTGTACCTATTAAACAGTGACTCACCCTTCCCCATTCTTCCCAGCCCCTGGTAACCTCTAGTCTACATTCTGTCTTAACTATATCTTTTTTAAAATTTTCTTGTGGTGAAGCATTTAACACCAAGCCCACCCTCTTAATTACTTGTATGTATACAGTTCAGGGGCCTCAAGAATGTTCTGACTGTCGGGCAGCCATTCCCACCATCCTTCTCTGTGTCTATGAATGTCACTACTTGAAGTAGTATGACAAGGGACTTCATTCTCTCTTCTTTTTTAAATATTTTATTTATTTATTTGGCAGAGAGAGAGGAGGAAGCAGGCTCCCTGCTGAGCAGAGAGCCTGATGTGGGCCTCGATCCCAGGACCCTGAGATCATGACCTGAGCTGAAAGCAGAGGCTTTAACCCACTGAGCCACCCAGGTGCCCAGGACCTTATTCTCTTACCAGTGGAATCATACAATGCTTGTCTTTTTGTGACCGGCTCGTTCCACTTAGCATCATGTTCTTGGGGTTCATCCATGTTGTAGCACGTGTCAGAATTTCTTCGCTCTCTGAAGCTGGGGTAATATTCCATTGTATGTACATACAACATTGGTTTATTCATCCGCCCATCAATGGACACGGAGTGCTTCTAGCTTTTGGCTGTTGTGAACGATACAGCTTTGAACATGAGTGCACAGTTCTCCCTGCCTTTGAGCTGCTTGTGGTCTGATGTAGGGGGGGTGAATGTATACTCATCAGCAGGTTGCCTGGACGAGCCCTCCGGCTCCTCATCTGTGACATGCGGATAATGCTCCCTGGTGCGGGAATTGAATGAGATGATGCATGACTCAGGGCAATGCCAGCCCCACTGTAGACACTTGAGAAATGTTAGCCTGTTCCCCTGTGGCTGCTGTCAGGGGAAAATGTCTAGAAAAGAGGGGACTGGAAATCGGTGGCCAGCGGGGGCTCTCTCACACTGGCCCGTCACGAACATCCTGGGAAGTAGGCCCAAAGATCTCAAGTTTCCAGATGAAGAAGCAGACTCAGAGAGGCTATGACTAGTACAGGTGAATCTGGAACTTGGGAGAAGTCGTGTCTACAGAAATGGGAGGAGGCCAGTCTCCGGTGAACTGAAGGTGTGGTGCATGAGAGGGCGGGCTGGGTCAGCGAGGGCAGGTGAGGTGGCCCAGCCCAGTCTGGTTCCCGCACTGGAGGGCTTCAGTAAACAGCCCGTGGCGCTGTTTTAGGAAATTAGTCAGACTGATAGGACAGGGACGCCTGCTTCCCAACAGATCCCTACCTTCAAACTACAATGCTTAAAAAATGATGTGTGTTTCACCAACAGCATGGGAAGAGTGCAAAAAGGATGGATAATTCTAAAAGACCCATTCCCTAACCCCATTCCCCTCCACACTCCAATTTTACTGCCTAGAGGCCACCACTGACCAGGATGGCTTCTAATATTTAACTCCCTATTTCTAAACCATGTGGGGTTTTTTGTTTTTGTTTTTTAAGATTTTACCTATTTGTCTGACAGAGAGAGATGGAACACAAGCAAGGGGAGTGGGAGAGGAAGAAGCAGGCCCCCCACCAAGCAGGGAGCCTGACGCGGGGCTTGATCCCAGAACCCCAGGACCACGACCCAAGCCGAAAGTAGACACTCAACAACTAAGCCACCCAGGAACCCCTCCCTATTTCTAAATCATGTGTTTAAACATCTCTTTCTTCATTTTCTGTCTGACACAGGCCCTGTTGACCTATGATGGAGGAAGAGCATTGAGTGTCCTTCCCCACAGAGCCACCTCCCCTCCCCCAGCTTCCCAATCTAGTTCTGGCATAATCTCTGGTTAGAGGTAGTGATGATAGTAATGTGACCATGTAAAAGACAGCTGAACCATATCACATGAAGTTTTTATGCAACTTATTCTTTTTGCTGAAATTAAGGTCTCAGTTTTTAAACCGATTTGCTTCATTTGCTAAGTACACTTATTTGTCTCCTATCCCTGAGAATGTAAGTCTCCCCTCAGAAACTCCAAGCACAACAGGACCATCTTCCTTCCAGAGTCATCAGTGCTCCTGGTCTAATCTGCACACATGTCTTCTGCTGGGTGAAGAGCCGTAGTGTTTCAGTGGGGCCCCTGGTGCCAGCCACGCAGCTGAACAGGGTCAGATGCATTTTGGCACAACTGTCATTTGTCTGTAGATTTTATTCAGAAAATTCCTACTGAGTCCTTTCTAGATCCAAAGGAAGTCAAACGCCAGAGGCTAGCAATACAGAATGAATTAGATGTGGTTCCTACCTTCAAAAGGGTCTGAACACAAGTTAGGGGTAGACATAAGTTAATGCTGGGCCAAAGGAGGGCTCTGGGAGTTATGGGGGGGAGGCAGCAGGAGAAGCCCTAATGCAGCCTTTGGAAGGGACAGTGTGGAAGGCTGCCTGGAGGAAGTGAGGCTGAATGAGTCTCAGCTTGTTGGAAGGAGTTTTCTAAGAGTTCTGGGAAGGCCATTTCAGGTAGTGAGCATTGTGAGCACAGTCAACAGGGCATGAGAAAGCATGAAAAAGCATGAGAATTTCAAATAAGTAATCAGTCATGATCATGTGGGAGGGTTCAGTCAAGGGGAGGCAGAGTCTCATGTACCAGGCTAAGGGACCAGAGGGACATTGGGAGCCACAAAAGGATCTGTAAGAGGGAAGACATCATCAGGTCCGCATTTTTAAAGAGCCAGGATGGCAGGGCACGTGGGTGGCACAGTTGGCTAGGCATCCAACTCCTGGCTTTAGCTCAGGTCATGATCTCCAGGTCGTGTGTCCACTCTACACTGAGTGTGGAGGTTGCTTAAGATTCTCTCTCTCTCCCCTTGCCCCTCTCCCCTTCCTCATGCATACTATCTATCTCTCTCTAAAAAATAAATAAAATAAGATAAGTTACAAGGCAAGATGTCCTCAGGGTGCCAGAGAAATTAGAGACACGCAAGTGAGGGCGATTCTGAGGCCTGGTAAAGGAGAAGGGGCATCTGAACTAAGATTGGCTCTGGGGGTGAGACACGGGGCTTATGAAATCCTACAGAAACCACATAGCCTGGTCTTGGGGTCACAGGCACTGTGAGAAGCCTGACTGGTAATTCCCAGGTGGGTCTGTCTCCTGGGAAGCCAAAGCTACTCTTCTACCTGAGAAGAAGGACATTGGTTTCTTAGGATGCTTGAGGAGCCAGAAGTGGATGCCCAGGGACTGAGCAGGGCCATGGCCTAAGGCTTTCAGAAATTAGATGGCAGAGGCCATGGGGTCAGAAGGGCTGGTATAGTCCAGCTGATGAGAGCGTGAGCTCTGGACTCAGGCAGCCATTGGCTTGAAGGCCACTTCATCCACCTGTTCACTGAAGCTCTGTTTCTCCAACTGCAAAATGGGGACCAAAGTCCTCCCTACTGCATGGGGTGGCAGCAGGGTGCGGGGAGGGTTTCAATGAGACCCTGGCTGTAAAGTGCTTGGCGCAGCACCTGGAGCATATAAAGTGCTTGTTTAGTGACTTCCTATCATTTGTCTAGGGGAGCAAGGGCAGCTGCAAAAAGCAGGTGATCTTTGAGCTGACCTCAGAAGAGGAGACAGAGCCCACTCCCTGGGCGTGCCGCCAGTGCAGTCACACCAAGCCCCATGCTCAGAAGAGCTCAGAACTTGGTTTTATGCTCTGCTTTGCTATCTTAAAGTTCTTAACAATTTTTGAACAAGGGGCCCCACATATTCATTTTGCCTGGGACCCCACATATCATTTAGTGGTACTACAAGTCAGAGACTACCAGGCAGAGAAGAGAGGGTACTTCCAAAGGAAAGGGCCCTGAGCATACACAGGCTTGCTGGAACTGGAGGCCCAGCTTGTTCCAGAAACAGTCAGTGTCAGGCTCGGGGCTTCTAGCTGGAGAGATGCCTATGGGGGAAACCAGTAGAAGTGCAGAGGGATCAGCATTGAGAGGCCTGGAGTCAACACGAAGGGGTTGCATGTTATGTGCATACACATGGGAGCCTTCCCAACTCTACGGGCCTGGAAATGCAGAGGTGAGAGCCAGCTCAGGGACAGCATGGGCACGGCGGTGGTACACAGTGTGGGTGCTGCTGTGATCTGCACTTTCCAGATGAGGAAACAGCCCCCGAGAGGTGCAGAGCAGCATGGGCTTGTGTGGGCTCTAGGCACCTGTGGCTTCATGGGCTCCTGTTTCCATATATAAATATCGACATAAGCATACACATACATGCACGTGTGTGTGTGTATGTGTGTGTAATTACACTTTGCAATGGCATGGGTATAGAGGCAAATACATTAATACTATATACTAAAATGTTTTCTTTGACCTGAAGTATGGGGCCTTAGCTCAGCAGGGACTACAGCTGGGACTGCCAAGTCGCTCCAGAATGGGCGTGTGGTTCTTCTCCTCAAGGGGAATGTTGGCCAATCCCTAAGGACCCTATCAGCTGGGACCTGCTGTGCCTCCAAGGACTTTCTATCCCCATGTCCCCTGGAGGGAGATGATAGCTATTAGGATTTAGAGCCGGCTGGTGGGTCTGAGTGACAGGTGAAGGACAGAGAATTGCAAATGTCCTGGGACTTGGGGAAAAATCAAAGGTCTCCATGTCTGCAGATGTCTGTGACTTGATGCCTCATGCCACGTACACCATCAACCCTAGGGATCAAGCTGCCCGCCTACGGCACCCAGACAGAGGTAGGGAGGCTGAGTCAGCAGCAGCTGCTGAGAATGCTGTCTGGAAAGGAAAGACATCACCATGTGTTTGTCTGTCTGCCCGGGGTTATAAAGAAGCCTGCCTGGAGACACAGGAAGTACATGGGCCTTTCTTGGTGTGTCAGTTGCTCACGTAGCCCAGGAATGTAACAGAGGGCTCAGAGGGGTAGCCCCACTCCACCTCCTTCCTCAGGCTATCTTCACAGGCTCTTCACTGGCCTTCTCTTTCTTTCCTCCACATACCCAGGTAGCAACAGGATGCCTAGTTTGGGGGCCTTAGTCCAGTCCTCCCACCATCTACCTTTGGCCATTCTGTGTACCTGGGAAGGTGGGCAAGAGACAGCATGGGGAGTGTTGATTTGGAAAGAAAAGAGGTCTGGCCTGGTTATCCCTTGAGACCTCAACCTTCTCTTCATCTTCAAATCATATTTCTCCAAACTCCAGGCCCCTTCTTGCTAGGGACTTATGATGGATGCATGGATGGATGGATGGATGGATAGATGGATGGATGGATGGATGGATAGATGAGTGAATATACAACCTTTCCCGGTCTTAGAAACCACTCCTCTGCCCTCCAATTTCAGTGGTCAGGAGCAGAGCCCCAGAACCCAACTGCCTCTAAAATGGGAGGGAGACTGAAACTTGCAGATTTGGAGAAAAATGATGGAAAAGTTCTACCTGTGCTTCTATTTTTCCCTCCAAAGGCCAAGGGTTTGGTGGGAAGACAAAGGATTAAGTTTAGAATCACAAGTGAATAGCGGTTCAATTGGGGATTTGCAGACACATCACAAGGTAATGACTGGGCCCTATGGTTTTTGGTGGTCAGAATAATAGCTAATATTTCTAGAGCAATAACCACAGGACAGGCACTGGGCCTGGTGCTCTCTGCTCACAAGAACTCCTTTCATCTTCACACCCACCTGGGGGACAGGTGCCTCCGTAAGGATGAGACACCTCATGCTGCAGGAATTTAAAACAAAAGCAATAACCATTCTAAGTGGTTGACAAACAGAAAAGTTCATTTCTTGCTCATACTATCTGTCCAGTGTGGCTGGAGAAGAGGCATGGCAAGAATAAGCCAGGAAGTTCTGAAAGACTGGGAAGGAAAGGAGGGAGGAGCGTTCAGAGCCTGGTATTCAGGAGGAGATCCAAGAGCCCGTATGAGGAGAGCTCTGGAGTGACTGAGAGGCATGGAGGGGTCAGAGAGTGGAACTCTGCAACTTGAGATTTCAGGGACGGAGCAGTAGCCAGTCCAGATAAGAGCCAGGTGTGGCTCTGAGTGGAGGTGGCTGGAGTGAAGTTAAGATGAAGGTCCCTGAAACTGAGGTCCAAGGTGTTGGCAGATGGAGCCAGCTTCCATTCCTGGGGAAGAATGGGGATATATGGGAGGATTCCTGGGCTATCAATTTTATCAGGAGGGGAGGTTTAGAAGCTGGTTTTTTATAGTCAAATATGAAAACATGAAGTATAAGACCTTTAAGAAAAGTATATGGAAGCTTACCTTCTTCTGCACTGGGAAGCTGGAGAAGCACCAGGTGGGGAACAGCCACCGAAAAGTCATAGATGAACACAACCAGATGCAAACAACCAAAACCAGAGGTCTGATAATATTTCCCATAGTCCTAAAATAGCTCAGTGTTCATGAGAGCTTGGTATATGGTTGGCACTGCTCTAAACACTCTAGATGTACAGCTGCTTCGATTCTCTTGGGACACCCTACAGGGAGGGGCCATTTTTATTCCCACCATACAGATGAGGAAAAGAAGCGTCCAGCACAGCACTTGGCTAAGGTGGCATGCCTGTGTGTCAGAAGTGGGATTTGAATTTGGGCAAACTGGCTTTAGAGGCCATGCTCTTAAGTGCTACACCACTGGTTCTCCAACATGGATGAGCATCAGACCCCCTTGGGGGGGGCTTCTTAAAGCAAGGTATTGGGCCCCCTACTAGAGGTTTGGGGTAGCCCAAGATTTTGCATTTCTGAGAAGTCCCCAGGTGATCCTCAGGCCACGGGTCCCTAGACCACACTTCATCCTGCCTCACAGATAGACACACACAGCAACCATTCAGTGCATAGCTGGTACAGCATGTCCTTCCAAATGTGGCTACCAAATGCCTGGTATGTTGTGTGTGTGTGTGTGTGTGTGTGTGTGTGTGTGTGTGAGAGAGAGAGAGAGAGAGAGAGAGAGCAAGCATGTGTCACAGAGGGCAAAGGAGTATGGCTTAAGTAGCACTAGGGGACAAAGAAGAAATTGAACCTGCTTCTTGCCCCTGAGGTAGTGGGATATGGAAAAACAAGCCATTTCCTCAGAGAAAGCAAAGGACACAGACACAGGCAATGACATCCAGTGATGACAAATAATACAGAAGCTGAAACCTGAATAGAGTCCGAAGAACTTCTCATGGGAAGCAGCAAGCCAAAATCAGGCATCAGCTTGTGCAAAGCCAGCCTTTAAATCTTAAATTCAGATGTCACTGAAACCACCAACTCTCTATCCCTTGAAGAAAACCTTCTGCCCTTCTCATTCACTGCCTTTGGGGAAGGATGTGGGGCCCCATCGGTTCCCCAGCAGCTGTCTCTCCTGTAGTTTGGGGTCCAGCTTAATTAAGAACTCTGTTGGCCAGTTAGTCCCAGTCACCTCTGTAATTGGGCACCAGCTGTGTTTTCTCTTGACAAGGACTCCTTTATGGAGCTTCTAATGTAAACGCATTACATGAAAAAACATAACGAGTCCAGGGTTATATGATCATAAAACCAAGAATACTTGTTCTCTATAGAAATAAAGAGTGCATCTCTCTCTATGTTCCAGAAAATAATTTTTAGGAAAGTTGGGAAGGAAGGTACCGAACAGCATATTCTTCATTTGTTTATATTCTGGATATGAATGCTGATGGTGGTTTTAAATGAAGTTTTGCATAATCACAGGTGTTGGTGCTTAAAGACTCGGGAAGTTTCCTGGCAGAAATGTGAGACTTGAAAAACTGAACCATGAATGGCTCCATTTATGAACAGCCACCAATGATTGACAGAATGACTATTAATAGCTAATATTAACTGAGCCCCTTCGTAGGCACTCAACCCTATGCCAACCACTTGGAAGGGACTGTCTTATTTAAGCTGGCAATAACTTTATGAGGTGGGTACAAATGTTCTCCCCATTTTTACAGATCAGGAAACTGAGGTCCAGAGAGGTAAAATAATTCATGTTCAAGGTCACTTGGCTCACCACTAAGTAGCCGAAATGGAACTGAAACCCAGGTCTGTCTCATGCCAAAATTACTTTCCGCCTCTCTCTAACTAAATAATGCAATTAACTAAAGTGCTGTTTGCAACAATTAGAATATCAATGATGACCCTTAACATCTGTACAGAGTTTCACAGTGGCTAAATTCTTCTGGGAACCTACATGCTCAGAGACTAGACTATTCACCCAGGCACATGTCAGCAGCAAAGTACAGAGTCAGACCTTTCTAATTCCTGCTCCAAATCCAATGCTCATTCCACTACTCTCCCCAACCATGTGGTGCTTCCAACTGAGGAAGCCAGAGAGATGTAAATATTTTTTTACCCATTTGTTCATTCATTTATCACCCCTCACTTATTTACACAGTCATCTTGTATTTTTATTTTCTCTATCCCAATTACTTATGTTTATTTAGTTGCTGTCCCTCTCCCCTCCTTGGAATATGAGCTCCATGAAAGCAAGTTCTTGTCCTTGTTGATGGTTATATATGATATGATGATGTACAGCCCGCACAAATAATGCCCAGAACTTAAGTATTTATTGTTTCAATTCATTCAAATAAATCTCAGTTTATTCACTCAGAAAATATTTATTAAGCATTTACTATGGGCCAGATACACAGGTAGGTCCTAGAGATCCTATACTGAACAAGACAGTCATGATCTCCCACTTTCCTGGAGCTTACATCTTAACTGGCATGGAGGGGGTCTTACACATAAGTAAATAAATAGTTGTCATTGGGACTGGGGGGCTTAAGAGGGATAAGATGGAAAGGGACAGCCACTGAGTTCTTATCCTGGAACTGTCGACAGCTAGTGGGGCACATCACACATCCAATGGGAAGCCTCCATCTCATGGCAACAGTAGTGGTTTGCAAACTCAGAGGCAGTGTGCTCTGCTCCTAGCATCAGGGCTTGCGCAGGGGTGAAGGCAGGGAGGGAAGGTTGCTTGAGGAGGCAGCACCTGAGTAGTTTCAAAGACAGATAGGAGTTATCAAGGAAAGGGGTGGGGAAGATTCCAGGCCTGTTCAAGGACAGGTGGCAGGAGGCCAGCTGGCACGGTGCAAGAGGTGACTGAGCCTCGAGTGTAGGGTGGGGAGAGAGGGAAGAAAAGAAGTGAAGGACTCCACCTGGAGCAGGTCCAAAAGTATCATGTTGTGATGGTGAGTTTTCTGTGTCAACTTAGCTAGGCTATTGTTCTCAGTTACTTAATCAAATGCAAATCTAGGTATTGCCCTAAAGATGCTTTGTAGATATGGTTAACAACTATGGTCAGTTGACTTTAAGTAAAGATTATCCTCACTAATCTGGGTAGGTCACATCTAACCTATTGATTGCATTTAAGAGCAAAACTGAGGAGGAAGAAAGTCTGCCTGGGGACTACAGCAGCAACTTCTGGCCAAGAGTTTCCATAGCAAGACCCCACAGTCACAGGAGCCGAGTCCTTGAAATAAATCTCTTGATAGATAGATGAAGATAGATAGATAGATGATGATAGATAGATAGGTAGATAGATAGATAGATAGATAGAGATTCTTAATCTCCTACTGGTTCTCTTTCTCTGGTAGACCCCTGACTGACTGATACTCAGCATCTAAATAAACTTCACCCTTAAGGCCAAGCAAAGGAGCCGCATAACCAGATTTGTGTTTCTAAAAACCATGGCTCTGGCTGCAATCTACAGTAGATCAGAAGGGGCAAGACTGAAGGTTGGTAAACCAAGTCAGAAGCAGTTGCCTGAATTGTGGCAGCAAGAATGGCCTGGGAAGAGGGAGACAAATGCAAAGGATATGATGAAAGTAGAATGGAGAAGACTCAGGGTCCAACTGCAAGTGTAGGGTAAGGAGGAAGGGAGTCCAGGTCATTGGACATCTTGGCAGATGGAATGTAAATGCAATGAGAGCAGGGCCTCTGTTCTGTTTCCTGCTGTCCCCTTTGCACGGAAGACAGTACTTGGCAGCCAGAAGGTGCCACTGCACATCTCTTGAATTAATGGTGGTGCAATTCTCTGAGGTGGGCAGGATGAAGAGCGCCAAGTGCAGCTCGGGGCATGTTGAGCTTGGCGGTGCAGTCAGACAGCCAGGAAGAGAGGTCTGAAGGGAGCTGGAGAGATGGTCTGGCTGCAGGAGAAAGCTCCGAGATAAATTGAGTCCTGAATATGGGCATGGTACCTGAAGCCAGGGGTCAGTGCCCCTGAGAGTGGGCAAAGTGAGGAGAAGGGAGGTCAGGAACTGAATCCTGAAGAAATCACCTTTCAAGGACTGCAGCAGAGCAGGGATCCCTGAGTGGAGAATAAGAAGGGGTGGACAGAGAGAGAGAGAAAGAGAGAGAGAGAGAGAGAGAGAGAGAGAGAGAGAGAGAGAGAGGAGGCAAATCCAGAGAACACAGTGGATTGAGGTAAGAGGGAGTGTTCCCACTGTTGCTGGGAGGATGTGTACAGTTAGAATAGCGATTTTGACCAGGGCAATTGTGGTGGGGGGTGCAGGGGGTGGGTGGGGACAGAGATCAGACTGCAGAAGCTTGAAGAAGACATGAGAAATGAGGTAGGGTAGGCAGGGTCTCCACTGGCCTCTCCCAGTCTTCCTTCCAATAGTTGATCGGCCATGACCAGCCCATATTCAAGGGCGGTGAAACTGAGGCACAGGAATAAAGCTGGTTCAAGCAATCCCACAGCCATAGGGCGCTGCATCCTAAGACCACAGCTGTTTAGACCACACACTACCTTTTATGGCTTGGCGGGACACAGACTTTGCAAAGAATGGTTGTGCAGGGTGGGGCCCAGGCCCTGTCCAGGCTGATCGCTGAGACGTGCAGGGCAAGAGCCTCTAGGGCGTGTAAGAACATTTTCTCAAGGGGAACCACCTTCCCTTGAAACAGCTTGTTCTGCTGAGTTGACAGGAGGGAGGAATGGGGACTCCTCAGTCCTGGGCCGGGTGCCAGACATGGCGCCAAGGCGGAAGGCTCAGGGAGGCAGGGTCTGGTGGCTGCCTCCTTGGGCTTGGCGTGGACCATACCATCTCCTCTCCTCTTCTGGGGACTGGGGGAAGGCCACGTGGGCTGGATTTGCTGGTTTTTACCTAAAATCCAAAGAGCACTTACTATGGGCCAGACTCTCTATTCATCTTTTAACATACTTGAACTTATTTAATCCTCGCAGTGTTCTTTGAAGAATGCATGCTGACTGCTCTTGCTTAGGAATGAAAAAATGAAGTCCTAGAGAGGTGAAGCCCCTTGCCTCAAGCTTCTCAGCTTGGTCTGTAGGTCAAAGAGTGGGGACGCTTAACTCTTGAATCTGAGTGGGTGACTATTTGGCCTTGGAGGGCAGGTTCAAATCACCAACAGGGGTGGGGATGGGGCTACAGGTCAGCCTCCTGCTCCAGCTCTGGGATCTTCAGTAAATTGGATGATGGCTCTGAGACTCTGTTTCCTCTTCTATAAAATGGGGCCAATGTTGCCCACATCATAAGGCTGTAATGAGGATGAAAGGAAGTGCTTGTAAAGTGTTTAGCAGAGAGCATCCAGCCCAGAGAAAGTGGTCTATAAGTGTTAGTTCTCTTTGCCTTTTTTGTTCTTTTGCAGAAGCTTTGTCTGGAATCTGTAGGTCAGAAAATTAGGGCAAGAATCCAGGACTCTGCATCAGACTGACCAGGAATCATATGCTGCTTCTGATACTTGTTATTTGATTTTAAACAAATCACTTTTCCTTGCCAGGGCCTCAGTTTCCCTAACTGTGAAGTATGGGAAGATAAGTTTAGTCCAGCCCTCAAGCCCCCACAACCCCCTTTCACCCCTACATAGGTATCACCAACTAATCATGAACTTGATTTCTACTGAGACAGGGCATACCTGACTATCTTTTCAGTATGAACTGTTATAGTTAGGTTGCAATTCAAAAATGTATAAGTTGTATAACATATAAGAGTTATAAGATAATAATAGCCACTACCAGGGATTTCTATGAGGTTTAAAAGAAATAATATTCCCTCCCTCCTTCCTTCCTTCCTTCCTTCCTTCCTTCCTTCCTTCCTTCCTTCCTTCCTTCCTTCCCCAAGCAATGGGTGAGGAGCAGAGGCAGAAGGAAAGAGAGACTCCTCACTCAGCATGGAGCCTGAAACTGGGGTTGTTCTCATGACTCTGAGATCCTGACATGAGCTGAAATCAAGAGTCGGATGCCTAACCGACTGAGCCACCGGTGTGCCTATAAAACAACTATTATTTCTAAAGCATGCAATCCTGAAATCTTTGAATACACAATATATTTTGGTTCATATTAATTGTTCTGTACGCACTTAGCAACTCCATGAAGTTGGTAATTATTTTCTCCACTTTGTATGGAAAGAAATCAAGCCTCAGAGACTTTAAATCTCAGAGAGGCTACATCACTTTCCCAGGATCACCCATCTAAGCAGGGGTAGAACGGATATTCAAATCCAGAATCACTGCCTCCATCAGGCAAATGTGACACTGCAACCACATGTTTCCCCAAACCTACAATTGGACGAGCAGCCAAACAGCAGAGGGCCATGTTCCTCTTGGCATCTTACGCAACAAACCATATGGACCCTCAAGCTCTTACATAACAGCCCCAAAGCTAACGAGGGGAAGTTTAACAACAACACAAAAAACAGATCGCATTCACAACAGACCACCATATGTTCTCCTGTTCCCTGACAGCAGCCGCACCAACTCCTCCTCGGGCGCCCACGGAAATTTTCTCTACCAAAACAGTTTTATTCCCAAGTGACTCAAACGATTGATGCCTTTATAAAAAGAATGGGGGAGGGGGTGGTGGTGGAAGTCTATGCTTCTTGAAAATAAATAAGTCTTGCTAACTCCTTGGGAAAGCCTGGAAAACTTCAGCCTCCACTCTGGCCTTGGGATCTGTGGCCTCTCCAGGGACAGTGGGACTTCTGTGACCTGGCAGCTCACTTGCACCAAGTGAGGGTAGCTGCACTGATGTCTGGTTTCTGAGTCGCCTAGGCTAAATAGCACAGGTGTTTTGGCTCATCATTTCACTTGGTCTTGAACCTCTTCATACCTTGTTGTACTCATGCTCAGTTCAAGAGTCTCAAGCTTGCTGCTGGCTTTCTGGAAGTGCCCTCTGGAACTGAATTCAATTCACAAAGGATGGTTTGACATGTGCACATTGGGGAAGGGTTTCTGCAGATGGCTTCGGGCCAGCCACCAACTTCCTATTCCATATTTTTTTGCCTGGTCTTCTGCTTCCTTCACTCCCTCCCCTCCATTTCCCTGTCCTGCAGCTGAAGCAACCCTGCTAATTAGGAAATCTGACCATGTCACTCCAAATTCCCTATGCACACCCCCCACCGGTCCTTCATGCTCTAACCTCTGCACCCTACTTTGCGCTGCTCTTCTGCTTGTCTTCAGGGTTTCAGCCACATTAGCTTTCTTTCAGTTCCTTGTGACTTTGCACATGCTCTTCCCTCTGCCTGCCCATCCCCCTTCCACTTATTCCTCACCATCTGAAACTCAGCCACGTGTGGCTATTGCATCCTTGAAATATGTCTATGAAACTGAAGAATTAAAATTTTCATTTTATTTATTTTAATTAACTTAAAATAACATTAGATTCTCAGGTTGCAAAAGAATTTTCTTTCCCATGCTTTCTTTCTGTACTTTATAGATTCACTTTTTATATTAGAATACATGTGGCATAATCATGAGATACTGATAGACAAAAGTTGTTTATCAAATGTGTCCCTATGACAATTTGGTTTTTCCAAAGATGGCCGTGGCGAACTATATATTACAACTCGTATTCTCTTCTTACAATGTGACACTGAAAGTGTCATAGAGAGATAGCACTCAGTGGAATGTTGTAATTGACTAGGAGAAGATGATGGCAGAGGTTGCATGTGTCTTCTGAGGTTAGGTCATAGAAGGTACTACATCTTTCACCCTAGTCTCAGGATTACTCACTTGGAGGGTACTAAGCCACGACACTATAAGGATCCTGATGTGGAGAGGAGCAACCTCAGCAAACAGCCAATAGCAACTTGCCAATCCTGTGAATGAGCCACCTTGGAAGTGGATTGTATGGCCCCAGTCAAGCCTTCAGATAACTGCATCCCCAACTAATATCAGATTATAATTTCATGAGACACCTCACCTAAAAGAAGACCTGTCCAGCTGAGCTTTTCCAGAAATCCTGACACTCAGAATCTGTGAGTACTATAAAGGTCATAGTTTTTGTTTTGCTGTTGTTATTTTTAATAAATGTCATAGTTTGAAGGCACTAAATTTTGGGGTGGTTTGTTATGCAGCCATAACATCAGAAACATTACTCATTTTTTTCCCAACACTATTTACTGAATAGTTTTCTTTTCCCTCCAGATACAAGATGTCGCTTTCATTATAAGTGAAATTGTTTTATCATGTGGGCCTATTGGACTCATTCTGTTCTATTGGTCTAGACTAATTCAAGGACTAATACAAGGACTAATATAATAGTTTAAGTCACTCTAATGCTTTATTATCTGTGTTCCTATCTGTAAGAGGTAGCCACCCTCTGGTACTGGTCTGCTTTTCCCTAGTTTACCTGGATATTATGGTTTCTTTTTTCATACGGATTTTAGATCAGCTTGTCTAGCATTAAAAAAAAAAAAGGATGTTTTAATTTTTAAAAAAGCATTTTTATTGTGCTTGTGATAAATTTATAAAACATTAGAAAAATTGATATATTTATGATATTGCAGCTTTTTATTCAGAAATATGGTATGTATTCTCATTTAAGTTTTCTTGCATGATAATCAGGAATGTTTTAAAGTTTTCTTCATATCCAGTTGCATATTTCTTATAAAGTCAAAACTTAGGTATTTTATATTTTAGTTAGTATTTTAAGTGGAATTTTTTGGGTGTTATACCTGCTATTCTAAATAATTGTGACTTGTACATATGAAAGGCATTGATTTCTGTTTGTTAATTTTGTATTCCACTTCCTCACTGATCTATTTGCTTGTTGTGGCTTTTAGTCAGTTCTCTTGGTTCTACCAGGCATATAACCGTATTATCTGCAAACCAACATGGATTTATCTTCTTCTTTCTACTATTTATTCCTCAAATTATTAACTGATCATTTTGCATTGACTAACACCTTCAGTATAGTGTGGTGGTGAAAGTGAGCCTTCTTTATTGAGACTACCTTTTAAAATTAAATCTAGCCATGTGGAACTTTTGGACTCTTGACATGTGGCTATTGAGACTGAGGAATTTTATTAGTTTTACTTAATTTAAATTTAAATAGCTATTTACTTAAGTCTTAATTTCTCTCAGTAACATTTTGTAGTGTGCAATGTATAGGTTTTGCACATATTTTGTCAGATTTATCCCTGAATATTTCACATCATTTGATGGTACTGTAAATCCTTTCCGCCACAACTGGAATTTCCAGTTGTTCATTGTTGCGGCACAGAAAAACAATGAATTTTTAATGTTGATCTTGAAACTTGCAGCCATGCAGAAATCACTTATTAGTTCTAGTAGCTTTTTTTTTTTTTTTTTTTTTTTTTTTTTTTTTTTTTTTTTTTTTTTTTTTTTTTTTGCATTCCATCGGATTTGCTATACAGACAATCATAGTACTTAAGAATAAAGGGAGTTTGGGGTGCCTTGGTGGCTCAGTCGTTAAGTGTCTGCCTTCGCTCAGGTCATGATCCCAGGGTCCTGGGATTAAGCCCCCGCATTGGGCTCCCTGCTCAGCAGGCCTGCTTCTCCCTCTCCCTCTGCATGCTGTTCCCCCTTCTGTGCTCCCTCTCTCTGTGTCAAATAAATAAATAAAATATAAAAAAAAGAATAAAGGGAGTTTTATTTCTCCCTCTCCAATCTAGATTCCCTTTATTTCTTTTTCTGGCCTTACTGCACTGGATAGAAACTCCACTGTAATGTTGATAAAATGTGATGAGAGATCATACCATTGTTTTCCCAGTATAAGGGGAAAAGTATTTATTTTTTTTCACAATCAAGTATAATAGTAGCCAAAGGTTTTTCATAAATACCTTCTATCAGGTTGATAAAGTTCCCTTCTATTCCTAATTTGCTGGAAGTTTTTATCAGGAAACTTGGATAAGATACTTCAACTATTGAGATGAACATATGGTTTTTCTTCCATACTTTGTAAATGTGATAAATGTCATTGATAAACCAAGTTTTCATTCCTGACATAAGCTCCATTTTCTCATAGGTATCATTAATTTTATATATGATTGGATTCAGTTAGAATTTTTGCACCTATATTCATGAGCAATACTGGTCTGTAGTTTTTGTTTATTTTTTGTTTTGTTTTGTTTTGTTTTGTTTTCATCTCTGCTTAGTTTTCATATCAGGTTAATTTTGCCATCATAAAATGAGTTGGAAAGTATTCCCTCCTCCTCAGTTTCCTGGAATAGTTTGTGTAAAATTGGTATTTCATCTCTGTGTTTGGTAGAATGCATCCAGTGAAACCAATCGGGCCTAAAGTTATATCTGTAGATAGGTTTTCAACTACAAATGCAATTTCCTTGCTATACGGCAGTTCAGATTATCTGTGTTTTCTCAAGTGAGCTTTAGTAGTTTGTGTCTTTCAAGGAATTTATCCATTTCATCTAACTTGTCAACCTTATTGGCATAGAGTTACTTATGATATTCTTCAATATTCCTTTTAATATATGTAGTAATGTCACATTTCTTGTTTCTGACATTGAACATTTCTGTCCTCTTTTTCCCTATTTGTCCAATTGAAGGTTTAATTGATTCTTTTTTTTTCTCAAAGAACGAGCTTTTTAAATTTTATATTATTCATTGTTTTTCCATTTTTTATGCCATTGTACTGCTCTGATCCTTATCATTTCCTTTCTTCTTGTCATTTTGGGTTTGATTTGCTCTTCTGTTTCTAGTTTCTTTTTTTTTTTAAGGATTATATTTATTTATTGAGAGAGAGTGAGAGAAAAGACAGCATGAGAGGTGGGGAGGGTCAAAGGGAGAATCAGACTCCTCACTGAGCAGAGAGCCCAAAGTGGGAACTCAATCCTGGGACTCCAGGATCATGACCTGAGCCAAAAGCAGTCACTGAAATCACTGAGCCACCCAGGCGACCGGTTCCTAGTTTCTTAAGATAGAAGCAGAAGTAATTTATTTGAGATCTTTCTTTACTCACGTAAGCATAAATTTTCCTGTAAGTACTTCTTCAGCTTTAATTCTACAAATTAAAATATATAGTGTTTTCATTTTCATTCAGTTCAAAATACTTTATAACTTCCCTTTGATTTCTTCTTTGATGCATGAATTACGTACAAATATATGTGTTGGGTACTATTCCCTCTAGGTCTTCTGGATGATTCTTTCCCCAGTCTCAAATGGCTTCCTCACACGTGTGCACTAACCAAAGTCCCGTGCAGATCATCAAAGTCCTGTTTCTATGTGTCTCTTTCCTGTCCAGTGCTCTGTCCATCTGCCTCTGTTGCTCTTAACTCGGCTTCATCTCTTTAACGTGGAGTCTTCTAGACTCTGCCTGAATTCCTCCCTCATGCCACAGCCCGGGAACTCCCTCAAGGCAGTGATCTGGGGCAGTTGTAGGGCTCCCCTTATTTGTTTTTGTCTTTCAATGATCTTTGCCCTTCACTTCTTGAGATCTAGTGTTTTGAAAACCATTATTTCATATATTTTGTCTAGTCTTTTTGGTTGTTTCAGGTGGGAAAAGAAATCCAGTCCTTTTTAACCATTGTTTCTGGATTCAGAAGTAAGGCTAGCAAGCTTTTATTTACTTACTTTTATTAATTTATTTATGCCATTTATTATAAACTATTTTGATTTATTATTTTTACATGTAGCTTTTCTTCTGTTTAGGATGAACTGTATTTCTGTTCTAGTAGCTACTAGTTTAATTATGTCTTTATATAACACATTTTGTTCTCTCTACTTTTTGGACAGTTTCTATTAATTAGTTCATTACTCTAAGCCATGGCACAATCAGTGTGCTTATCTTCCTCTCCCACTTTGTCTTAACAAATCAGTGTCAGTCAATAACATTATCTTTCTTAGTGTGTATGTTTGCATGAGTACTTATGCAACTAAGCTTATATTTCTATTACTTGAGTCTTCAACTGCTCACTTCTCTCCCCATTCTTACATCTTCAGTATAATTTCCTGGTCGGATAAAGGAGGAAATGTTGACTTAAATAGACAAATTTGCATGAGAAGTCCCAAAAGCATCAGTATAGGATGCAGAGACATGTATCTGAGTCCAGGCTCACTAATCACCAGCTCTATGGTGGCCTTAAGGTAGCTGCTTAAGCTTTCAGAGCCTCCATCCCCTAGTTTTAAAGATGGGACAATAAAATCTAGCTTTCAAGGTTGTGATGAGACTGGCATGATAGAATCCATGTGAGATGCTTAGCATAAAGCCCAATGCATATAAAACACTAAAAAGTATTGGTTATTCACAGTAGCCACAGCAAGAAAAATCAACAAGAAAACCTCTGTGGAGTACAAAGCACACACGAGCTACTGTGCCAGCTGCCTCACATTGTCTATTTCATTTAATCTTGGCAGTGAAGCTGTGGTAAATACATTGCCCTCATTAGAGATGAGGGGGAGACTATAAGAGGTTAAGAATAAACCAAAGTCACTCAACGCATAAGTGACTGTGGTAGAATTAAGACTCAAAATTCTGATGCCAAATCCAGAGCTCTCTTTCTCTCTCTATTGCTCTACAACTGCCTTTATGATCCTGAGCTCTGCCCTGCCCTAATGAAAGTGTGTGCACACACATTCACACACACATGTGTGCACTCACTTTATTCTGAGAACAAACTTGGCCTTACAGCCGAGTATAGACAGGATACACCTGGATGAATATAATTTGCCTGTTTTTCCAAACTCTAGGTTCAGAGTCTGGCTTACAGACAAGGTACAGATGGAAATCTTCCTGGACTCAGACCAAGAAGAGAAGAAAGGGTGGGAAAGGCTTGCTCTATGGTCTATAGTAGCACTGAGAAAAACCAACTTAGACTGAGGTTTTGGAGAGTAGCTGGAGGAATCATGCCATCAACAGCTGCTGGCTTATATAGGACTTTACCAAGTTCGTCCGCATCCATGCCATCTTGGGCTTTTCATAGAAGTTTTATAGCCAAGGAAATGGAGTCTGAGAGACGCTAATGGCCCAAAGCCACCATTTAATTGGTGATAGGGTTTAGACAGCAATCCCAGATCTCCTCAACACTGGTCCAGTGCTTTTCTCATGACATGTACTTGACTTCATGGATAGCACTTAGCCTTTCATAGTTCTGCAGGGGGCATGACTGTACTGCATAGATGTGTAAGGGGAGAATCAATATTTAACTGGACCTGTCCAGTCTTTAGCACTATACTATGAGCTGCAACAGAGAAAAAGACATAAAAGTGGTCTTTGTTCTCAATACTCATTCATTCATTCATTCATTCATTCTAAAAGTTCACCAGGTGCCAAGTTCTGTTAGGAGTTGGGGAATAACTCTTTAAGGGGCTTACTGTATAATGAAATAAACAGATTCAAAAGTCAACTGTTCCAGTTCAATGGGAGAAGTTAAATTAAGAGTATTTGGGTGATGGGCATACCACTGATAGTACTTCACTATCAATGAAGAATGGGATCTAAGAAGGCATCCCAAAAGGGGAGAGTGTGGAAGGATCCATAAGAACTGAAGGAGTGGGATTTGCCACCAAAAGAGGCAGAAAGGCCACAAGTGATTCCACGTGGCCAAGACCATGGAAGGCTGGGAGCAAAGCTGTAGGCTACGCAGAGGAGTTTAGACTTTCTCCTGCAGATGGTGGAAACACATTCTAAAATGTAAGAAGAGTAGTAATATGACCAGATTTGGTTAGAAAGCTCACTGTGGTACAGGTGGGAAGAGTGGACTACTGGGAGAGGACCAGTAAAGAGGCTGGCAGAGGGTAGGGGTGTAGCAGTGGGGGATGCAAGGGGGTGTGGGGAGAATTGCTCTGGCTCACCCCTACTCACACTGAAGAGTCATCAGAGACAACATCTCAGAGAAGGACCCTCAGTCTGGTTAGAAGCTCTTCTTATAGAACCCTGAAAGCTTTCTCCCATCCACTCAAGCAGGGACAGAGTTCAGTGGTACTTAACAGCAATGGCTATGAAGCCAGCTTTTAGGACACTGCATCATACCTCCACTGCTAACTAGCTCTGTGACCTTGGACAAGTTGCTTATTCAGTCTGTTGCCTCAGTTTCCTTATCTATAAAGTAATGATAATAACAGAATCCAGCTTTTAGGGTTATTGTGCTTAAATTATTTAATGCTTGTAAAGCACATAGAACAGTGTCTGGCAGTGAGGAAATATGTGGTAAGTGTGGGGTTTTGTATCATTGCACCCATTCACTGGAGAGAAAGTGAATGTTCCTGGGTGTAACTGGCCAGTCTGAGAGCTCTCTGGGGACAGGTATCCTCACATCCAGCAGAGAGCCTGGGACACAGCAGACTCTCAATGAATATCTGTTGAATGGATTAAAGATGATGCTAATGACAGAGATATTTAGGAGATAAATCATTCATCACTGGAGGGATTGATCAGACATTAGGGAAAGGGGTAGTGAAGAGAATAAATAATTCCTACGGTTCTGAATAGGGGCAGAAAGATAATGGTGTTATTATGGCTGAGATAGGAAATTTGAAAGAAGGAGTTGAATCAGAGGGTTAAGTGGGTAACACATGCAAGACCAAAGCTACAGAACAGAAAGAAGCTGAGGTTTGAACTCAGGTCTAGCTGAATTCATGTTCCATGAGCAGTTTCTATAACTTGCCTATCTATGCCAAGCACAATACCTAATGTGGCAGATACCCCATAATATAGATCAAATGAGTTGGCAAATGCTCGAATGAGTGGATGCCTTTTGTAGATGCCAGGGGACCATGGTTGCTTTTCTTTTCAATGATAAATAGATGTCTGTGTGGAGGTTAAAATAAGAAAAAAGGAAGAAAGAAAAAAGGCACCATAAGATTTAAAAATGAAGACATAGTAACCAATACTTTCAGTGAATGAAATGAGAGCCATCTCCCTTCTTTTTCCCTTTTTCTGACACATCAGGACTTTTTTTTATTCTCTCTAGCTTCATAACATACTCTTGCAAACTGCTAGGAAGGATGACTAAAACTATCCACCAGGAAATTTTGCAAAGCTCAAGCCAGGGTGGGGGAGGTGGGGGGTGAGGGAAGGCAACATCAATCTAGTAACATAGGAAAGGGCACCTGGGTGACTCAGTGGGTTAAAGCCTCTGCCTTTGGCTCAGGTCATGATCTCAGGGTCCTGGGATCGAGGCCCTATGTGGGCTCTCTGCTTGGAGGGGAGATTGCTTCCTCCTCTCTCTCTGCCTGCCTCTCTGCCTGCTTGTGATCTCTCTGTCAAATAAATAAATAAAATCTTTTTTTTTTAAAGAAAGAAACATAGGAAAATATCTAGTGACAAGGGGGGCTTGGTACACAGGCTCCTCCACAGATGACTCCAAGTTCAATCACCACACCTCAGACACAAGCTTAAGTGAAGCTGCTGATGGGACCAGCAGCTGAGCAGTAGAGCAGAAAGAACCATCTGCAATAGTTCATATTTGGAATCACTAAGCTCTCCCTCACTACAATTTGGGTCGTAGAATAGTAATCATAATTATATGAAGACTAGCTATAGTTTATTGAATGTTTACTACCTCAAGAAATTGTTTAGTACTTTATAAACACTATTTCATTTAAAACCTCATCAATTCCTGCAAGAAACATGCTGCTATCCCCATTTGAAAGATGGGGACACTCAACCTCAGAGAAGTTAATGAAACTGACCAGGGTCAGGTGCAAGTGAGGACATAGGATATGAAGCCCACTTTGACTGATTCCAAAACCCAACACTATCCACAGGTTTTCTCTGTGACACCTTTACACTGGGGCTGTGCAGCGTTTAACTTTATCCAAGTGAGTCTCATTGAAGCATGAAGCATGAAGCTCACATTCTCAGTCCAGGTATGACAAGACAAAGGTCCCTGGTCAGAGGCCTTTCATCAGTCCAAAAGAATCAGAGAGGTGTTGTGCAAGGATCTAGCGACACAGGTTCAGAGAGCTGGGTCCAGATGCTGATGTTACCACTTGCTGTGAAGCTTCCCCAGGATCACTTAAATTCTCTGGGCCTTAGTTTCTTAGTTTTCACCCACCCCACCCTTACCCCTGACTTTGGAATATAAAATAAAAGGGTTTGTCCAAATGATTTCTCAAAGGGTTTGAAAAATTTATGTATTTTTCTTGTTTCAACATATGTATCTCTTTTAATATAAACTTGTCTTATCAAAAAGTAATACATACTGGGGCACCTGGGTGGCCTAGTTGGTTAGACATCTGACTCTTGATTTTGGCTCAGGTAGTGATCTCAGGGTCGTGAGATCAGGCCCTGGTTGGGTTCCATGCTTGGCCTGGAGCCACCTTGGTATTCTCTTTCTCTCCCTCCCTCTGCACCTCCCCACCTTGCATTCTTGCTCCCTCTCTAAAAAAAAAATAATATATGCTTACTAAAGAAAAAAACATACTCCTTCAAAAGAAAAGTAATACATGAGAGGAGAGGAGCAAGATGGCGGAGAAGTTGGAGATCTAGATAGCATCAGGTCCCAGGAGATCAGCTAGGCAGTTATCAAACCAGTTGGAACCCTTACAGACTCAACAGGAGATCAAAGGAACAGAAAAGTGACCACTTTCTGGAAGGCAGAATGCGTGGAGAAATGAATCAGTGGCAACATTTAGGAGGACAGACCATGGGGGCAGGGGCTGGATCCTGGCCAGTATTAGTAGAGCAGAAAACAAAATCGGAACTTTTAGAAGTCTGCTCCACTGAGGGACATCACCCCAGAAGCTAAGTGGGGGTAGAGCCCTTGAGGGGTCACAGAAGGACCCAGGGCGCCTGAACATGGTAGAGCTCCCAGATATCGAGCGGGAAAGCTGGCTTCAGGGACAGAGCTGAAGAGTGGGCTCTCAGCTCGGGCTTACCTTAAACTGTGATCCGAGGCCCAGTGCTTTTCAAGCAAGGACCCTACAGGTGGCAGATCCAGGGAGACCCCCCCTCCATCCTCCACCGGGAAGAGCGGCGGGAGCGCGCTGCAGGAATCTGCTGGGTTTACAGACTCCAAATGGGGCTGAGCGCCAGAGATAGAAATGCTCGACGGGTGAGCACGGAGCGCGGCTGGAGACCAGAAAGACAGGCATGATTGACAGCTTTTCTCTGAGGGCGCACTGAGGAGGGGGGGCCTGCTGTGGGCTCCTTTGGTCCAGAGACTGGGATGCCGCCATCTTCATTCCCAGCCTCCAATGCTATACGGAAGGCGCTCAGGGAACAAAAGCTCCTGAGAGTGAACCGGAACAGATCCTTACCTGGCCCCTGGGTAAGGGAGGGGTAGTTCTGCCTCTGGCAAAGACATTGAGAATCACTGCAACAGGCCCCTCCTTCAGAAGATCAGAGAGAACATCCAGCCAAGACCAAGTTCACTGATCAATGAGAACTGTGGAACTCCAGAACTATGAGAACCATGATGTAGAATTCATGGCTTTTCCCCCATGATTCTTTACTCTTTCAAAGTTAAATATTTTAATTTTATTTTTTTCTCATTCTATTTTTTAAATTTTTTTCTCTTTCCTATTTTAACATTTTTAACTATTTTATCTTATCAATACATTTTCTTAAAAATATTTTTTAATTTCCATTGTTTTAGTCACAGTCTATCCTTTAATTGTATTTAAGCTTATTTTTTGTATACATATAGGTTTTTCTTACTTTAAAACTTTGGGATATTGTTTCTTCTAATAGATAAAATATACCCTCAATCTAGTGCATGACTTTGGTCTAGTCGCCAGCCTCATCACCCACTTTCCTCTTTTTTTCCTTTTTTTTCCTTTTTCAACCAACTTCTTATCTTATTAATTCCCTTTTTAGAATCATTTTTAATTTTCATCATTACAGTCATATTCCATCCCTTCATTGTGTATACCCTTATTTTTGTACATAGATAAGTTATTCTTTCTTTAAACTTTTGGGAGGCAGTTTCTTCTAACAGACCAAAATATAACCAAAATCAAGTATGTGGCTCTGTTCTAGTCACCAGTCTAATCATATATAGAGAGACAGATAGATAGAGATAGAGATAGAGATAGAGATAGAGATAGAGATAGAGATAGAGATAGAGATAGAGATTTTTTTCCTTTCTTCTCCTCCCTTCCCCCCCAGTATTGGATCTCTTCTGATTTGATTAGTATACATTTTTTCTGGGTTTTTTTTTTTTTTTTTTTTTATTTTGTTCTCTCATTCATCTATTCTTATCTGGATAAAATGACAAGGCAGAAAAACTCACCTCCAAAAAAAGAACAAGAGGCAGTGCCAACAGCTAGGGACCTAATCAATAGGGACATTAGTACTATGTCAGAACTAGAGTTCAGAATGATGATTATGAAGGTGTTAGCTGGGCTTGTAAAAAGCATGGAAGATATTAGAGAATCCTTTCTGGAGAAATAAAATCCCTCTCTGGAGAAATAAAAGAACTAAAATATAACCAAGTTGAAATCAAAAAAGCTATTACTGAGGTGCAATCAAAAATGAAGTCTCTTACTGTTAGAATAAATGAGGCAGAAGAGAGAATTAGTGATCTACAAGACCAAATGATGGAAAATCAGGAAGCTGAAAAAAAGAGAGACAAACAACTACTGGACCACAAGGGGAGAATTCAAGATATAAGTGATACCATAAGACAAAACAATATTAGAATAATTGGGATCCCAGAGGAAGAATAAACAGAGAGAGGGGCAGAAGGTATATTGAAGCAAATTATTGCAGAGAATTTCCCTAATTTGGCGAAAGGAACAAGCATCAAAATCCAGAAGGCACAGAGAAACCCCCTCAAAATCAATAACAATAGGTCCACACCCCGTCATCTAATAGTAAAACTTACAAGTCTCAATGACAAAGAGAAAATCCTGAAAGCAGCTTGGGAGAAGAGGTCTGTAATATACAATGGCAGAAATATTAGATTGGCAGTAGACCTATCCACAGAGATCTGGCAGGCCAGAACCTGGCATGATATATTCAGAGCACTAAAAGTGAAAAATATGCAGCCAAGAATACTATATCCAGCTAGGCTGTCATTGAAAACATAAGGAGAGATAAAAAGCTTCCAAAACAAACAAAAACTAAAAGAATTTGCAAACAGCAAACCAGCCCTACAGGAAATATTGAAAGGGGTTCTTTAAGCAAAGAGAGTCTAAAAGTAATGGATCACAAAGGAACAGAGACAATATACAATTATAGTCACAGTAGCACTAAATTCATCTTTCAGTAGTTACCCTGAATGTAAATGGGCTAAATGCCCCAATCAAAAGACACAGTATCAGAATGGATTTAAAAAACAAGACCCATTGATATGCTGTCTCCAAGAAACTCATTTTATACCCAAAGACACCCTCAGATTTAAAGTGAAGGAGTGGAAAACAATTTACCATACTAATGGACATCAAAAGAAAGTTGAGGTGGCAATCCTTATATCAGACAAATTAGATTTTAAGTCAAAGATTATAATAAGAGATGAGGAAGGACACTATATCATACTTAACGGGTCTGTCCAGCAAGAAGATCTAACAATTTTAAATATCTATGTGATAACATGGGGGCAGGTAATTATATAAACCAATTAATAACTAAATCAAAGAAACACATCAGCAATAATACAATAATAGTAGGGGACTTTGACACCCCCCTCACTGAAATGAACAGATCATCTAAGCAAAGATCAACAAAGAAGTAAAGGTTTTAAATGACACACCGGATCAAATGGACATCACAGATATATTCATACCATTCCATTCCAAAGCAACAGAATACACATTCTTCTCTAGTGCACATGAAACATTCTCCAGAATAGATCACATCCTGGGTCACAAATCAGGTCTCAACTGGTACCAAAAGATTGGGATCATTCCCTGCATATTTTCAGATCACAGTGCTTTGAAACTAGACCTTAACCACAAGATGGAAATTGGAAAGAATACAAATACATGGAAGCTAAAGAGTATCCTAGTAAAGAAGGAATGAGTCAACCAGGAAATTAAAGAAGAATTTTTAAAAATCATGGAAACAAATGAAAATGAAAACATAACTGTTCAAAATCTTTGGGACACAGCAAAGATGGTCCTGAGAGGAAAGTATAGAGCAATACAAACCTTTCTCAAGAAATAAGATCTCAAGTACACAACCTGACCCTACACCTAAAGGAGCTGGAGAAAGAACAGCAAAGAAACCCTAAACCCAGCAGAAGAAGAGAAATAATCAAGAGCAGAGCAGAGCAGAAATCAATGAAATAGAAAACAAAAGAACAGTAGAACAAATAAAAATTTAAAAAAACTAGGAGCTGTCTCTTTGAAAGAATTAATAAGAGTGATAATCCCCTGGTCAGGCTTATCAAAAAGAAAAGAGAAAGTACCCAAATTAATAAAATCATGAATGAAAGAGGAGAGATCACAGCCAAAGAAATGCAAACAATTATAAGGACATATTATAAACAATAATACACCAGCAAATTTGACAATCTGGAAGAAATGGATGCATTCCTAGAAACATATAAAATACCAAAACTGAACCAGAAATAAATAGGAAACCTGAACAGACCCATAACCAGTCAGGAGATTGAAGGGGTCATCAAAAATCTCCGAACAAATAAGAGTCCAGGGCCAGACAGCTTCCCAGGGGAATTCTACAAACATTTAAAGAAGAATTAATACCTAGTCTCTTGAAACTGTTTGAAAAATAGAAATGGAAGGAAAACTTCCAAACTCATTTTATGAGGCCAGAATTACCTTGATCCCAAACCCAGGGAAAAAAACCACCAAAAGGAGAATTACAGACCAATATCCTTGATGAACATGGATGCAAAAGTTCTCTCCAAAATACTAGCCTATAGGATCCAAAAGTATGTAAAAAGGATGATTCACCACAACCAAGTGGAATTAATTCCTGGGATGCAAGGTTGGTTCAACATCCACAAATCAATCAATGTGACACTGTACATTAATAAAAGAAAAAACAAGAACCACATGATCCTCTCAATAGATGCTGAAAAAGCATTTGACAAAGTACGCATCCTTTCTTGATCAAAACTTTTCACAGTGTAGGGATAGAGGGTACATACCTCAATATCATCAAAGCCATCTATGAAAAACCCACAGTGAATACCATTCTCAATGCAGAAAATCTGAGAGATCTTCCCCTAAGGTCAGGAACATGGCAGGGCTGTCCACTATCACCACTGCTATTCAACATACTATTAGAAGTCCTAGCCTCAGCAATCAGACAACAAAAAGAAACAAAAGGCATCTGAATCAGCAAAGAAGAAGTAAAACTCTCACTCTTTGCAGATGATATGATACTTTATGTGGAAGACCCAAAAAACTCCACTCCAAAACTGTTAGAACTCATACACGAATTCAGTAAAGTGTCAGAATATAAAATCAATGCACAGAAACCAGTTGCATTTCTATACACTAACAGCAAGACAGAAGAAAGAGAAATTAAGGAGTTGATCCCATTTATAATTAAGCCAAAATCATAAGATACTTAGGGATAAACCTAACCAAAGAGGCAAAGAATCTGTACTCAAAACTGTAAAGTCCTCATGAAAGAAATTGAGAAAAACACAAAGAAATGGAAAAACATTCCAAAAATAGAAAAGCGATTGGAAGAACAAATATTGTGAAAACGTCTATACTACCTAAAGCAATCTACACATTTAATGCAATCCCTATCAAAATACCATCGATGTTTTTCACAGAAATGGAACAAATAATCCTAAAATTTATATGGAACCAGAAAAGACCGCGAATACCCAGAAGAATGTTGAAAAAGAAAACCAAAGTTTGAGGCATCCCAATTCCAGACTTCAAGCTCTATTACAAAGCTGTAATCATTAAGACAGCATGGTACTGGCACAAAAAAAGACACATAGATCAATGGAACAGAACAGAGAGCCCAGAAATTGACCCTCATCTCTATGATCAACTCATCTTCAACAAAACAGGAAAGAATGCCCAATGGAAAAGACAGTTTTTTCAACAAATGGTATTAGGAAAATTGGACAGCCACATGCAGAAGAATGAAACTGAGACCATTTCCTTACACCATACACAAAAATAGACTCAAAATGGATGAAAGACCTCATTGTGAGACAGGAATCTATCAAAATCCTTGAGGAGAACACAGGCAGCAACCTCTTCAACCTCAGTCACAGGAACTTCTTCCTAGGAACATCGCCAAGGACAAGGGAAGCAAGGAAAAAAAATGAACTATTGAGATTTCATCAATCAGATGAAAGGATCAAAAGCTTTTGCACAGCAAAAGAAACAGCCACCAAAACCAAAAGACAACCGACAGAATGGGAGAAGGTATTTGCAAATGACATATCAGATAAAGGGCTAGTGTCCAAAATCTATAAAGGGCTTATCAAACTCAACACCCAAAGAACAAATAATCCAATCAAGAAATGGGCAGAAGATATGAACAGACATTTCTCCAAAGAAGACATCCAAATGGCCAACAGACACATGAAAAAGTGCTCAACATCCCTCAGCATCAGGGAAATACAAATCAAAACCACAGTGAGATACTTCCTTACACCAGTCAGAAAGGCTAAAATTAAGAAGTCAGGAAAGGACAGATGTTGGTGAGGATGCAGGGAAAGGGGAACCCTCCTACACTGTTGGTGGGAATGCAAGCTGGTGCAGCCACTCTGGAAAACAGTATGGAGATTCCTCAACAAGCTGAAAATAGAGCTACCCTACACCCCAGCAATCGCACTACTGGGTATTTACCCTAAAGATACAAATGCAGTGATCCAAAGGGGCACATGTACCTGAATGTGTATAGCAGCAATGTCCAAGATAGCCAAACTATGGAAAGAACCTAGATGTCCATCAACAGATGAATGGATAAAGAAGATATGGTATATATACACAATGGAATACTATGCAGTTATCAAAAGAATGAAATCCTGCCATTTGCAATGACAGGGATAGAACTGGAGGGTACTATCCTGAGTGAAATAAGTCAGCCAGAGAAAGACAATTATCATATGATCTCTCTGATATGAGGAATTAGAGAATCAAGGTGGGGACTATGACTATGAAGGGTATAGAGAGAAAAAAAATGAAACAAAATGGACCAGGGAGTGAGATAAACTATAAGAGACTCTTAACTTCAGGAAACAAACTGAGGGTTGCTGGGGATTGGGGGGGAGGGATAGGGTGTCTGGGTTATGGAAAAAATAAAAATTAATAGAAAAGAAAAAGAAAAGTAATATGTAATTGTTTCAGAAGGATACAGAAGAGTGAAAATAATTCAAATACTTTTGAGTGCAAATGGGATTACTATACAAATTCTGAATTTGAAGGACTATCAAAGAGGTTTGCTCCAGCTTTAACACTGAATAATAGCAATAAAAAGTCATGGCACTTTTTGTCACTTCTTAACATTTCTTGACTTTCCTCTTGAAGACTTCTGTATTTTTATCTATGGTGCAGTATTGTCATCTAAAGACTTAACAAGTTCTTATAAAGCCTTTTTTATTCTTTGGATGGTTATCATAGCCATCAAAATAAAAATAAAGCAAGACAAAAACCTCATGGAGAACATTTTTTTCCCCAAAATAATGCACTCCACAACCTCTTGTTAAGAACTTACTGTGTCCAGGACTATGCAGGGAGATACCCAGAATGCAGCATGATCCAGGCTGAGCAGGCCTAATGTCTGTGGGAGAAGTGAAGGAAGGTAGGTATGCAATGCCCAGATTGTGCACACATGAGCTATTAATTCTGCCACAGAGGAGGGAACAGAGGTTGATTCTCAAAGTGGGGACTGCCCAAAGGTGACAAAGCCTTAGAGAAACAACCACGTAGGCAAGATCTAGCTTGGTTAGCTAGCATTAGAGTGACATAGGATTTCTCTTCTACACTGGGGTACTTGATAATAGAAGAGGTGGTACTGATAATTATGTCAGGATACTGGGGGAAAACCAGAATTTCCTGGGCAAATGAGATCAGGTGGTCACCTTACTTCATGCTAACATTTTACTGTGAAAAATGGGACTCTGAACTGGGTGTGATAGGAAACTGAGGATCACTAAATTTTACCTCTTAAACTAGTAATACACTATATGTTAATTAAACTGAATTTAAATTTAAAAAAAAAAAAGGAAGAAAAATGGGGCTCATTCTTTACACATTGAAACTGGTGATGACAATGGCAGGTTCAGAATGCCCCAGGGAAGTCTTCCCCACCCTCACCAACTTCCTGAACAACTTACAGAGGTTCCCCTAATAATGCCTTTCAGTCCTGCTGTGAGAATCTAGCATAACAACAACACAGCAAACAAATTGTTCAAACTGAAAAAGCACATTCTTGTACCATCCTTAAATTAGTGCTGTACCAATGTAAGATGTTCCAAACCACATTGATATTCAGCCTTAGGAGTTTGGGGTTTCCCACAATGCTTTGGGGAGCTATTCAGAGCCCTAACTCTCAATGTTTCCAGTTGATGTTCCTTGATTTGTTTATTTGTGTATTTAGTTATAATTCCAAAGAGGCAATGAAGATTTTTCTCTGTGTAGGGACTATTTGGGAAAGTCTTGGGAAGAGGAAATTCAAAATCTTTTAAAACAAGACTGGTGTCATCTAGATGTGACATCTGCTAGTGTGTGGTAGGGAAGAAGGAACAGCACATGCAAAGGCACGGGGGCAGGAACAAGCATGGAGTATGCAGGGAATTGGCTGGAATTCTCTGGCTGGAAATGAGCCTGGGAATGTGGTGAGAAAAGAGACAAAGGGTAGGTAGAGACTAGCTGAAGGGCCTTGAATGCCGCCCCAACAACTTCATCCTGTTGGAATTGATGAGTCTCTGGAGCTATTCAAACAGGATATTTGTTTCTGGAAAGAGAGCAAACCAAACCAATCCAGGGAAAGTCACTCATCCTGGATCCAATTTCTCCCTTCAGGTTTGTGGTCTTAATTTGCTCCAAACTTTTTGTTAATGTGTTCCCTGACTCACTGTACCTCAAATACCACCCCCAAAGGAAGATACCTTAGTCAACTAGTGATTATAGACACAAATTTCTGAGGTCTTGAGTTCAGCGCAATCCCCACATAGGCTAGATTGGAATATTTTAGCATCCCCCAGCTCTACTCCCAGATGGGACTCTGTGGATGAGGGCCAGACCCTGAGAGGTGAGAGTGAGGGGCTTCTGTCTTCTGATAATTCTCTTGGAAACTGCTCCCAGTGACTTTCCTTGGGAGAATTTATAATCTTCATTCCCTTAATTCTCTATCACATCTAGTCTGCTTGAAGACCAAGTCCAAGTCAGGAAGCTAATGTGAAAATGGCAGCTGTATACCTTTCAGCTACTTAGGATGCTTAATAAGTGGACCAACTTGAAAGATAAAAGGCTCCTTATCCCCAGAGGTATTTGAACAGTCATGCTCTGGAAAAGTTTCTTTCAAGCGGTAGGGAATTAAGAGTCTGACAAATGAGGATTCTCCTCCCCGTCCAACTACTTACAACCTCTGAGTCTCTGTTGTCTCAGCTGTAAAATAAGGACTGTAATAATTCCTTCTTTAGAGGGTTCGTTAGGAAAAAAAGCAAGATCATGTTGTCACCTGGCGCAATGCCAGCCACCAGTATGTGCCTAGTAAAAGTCGGCAATCATTGTGGTTACTGCAGACATCTCCCAGTAGGTGAGCTTTGTGCTTCTAACTGTGAACCAGCCATTTATTTCTGAGTACGACCTCTACTTGGGAACATGACACAGGAAATGTCCTATGCACAAACAACTGGTCGTCAGTACCAATAAATATTACCCAACAAAGACCATCTAGCTGTGGGAGCCAAACTTCCCATTTTGCAGAAGGAAAAATAAATTCAGAGAGAGGAATGATTATATGTCCAAATCCACTAAGTCCGGTAAGTTACAGATGGATTCTTGATGAGACCTTAGGTCTCTTGAGGATTTCTACCATGTTCAGTAGTGTTCTTTTAATGTCTCCATTTTCTGGATTCAGGACCCTCGGTGGTCCTATCTTTCTTTTTTTTTTTTTTTTTTTTTTTTTTTTTTTTTTTTTTTTTTTTTTTTTTTTTTTTTTTTTTTTTTTTTTTTTTTTTTTTTTTTTTTTTTTTTTTTTT